>BQNB010024376.1:10986-60784 GCA_026074375.1 Tanacetum coccineum
GTAGCTTAATTTAGCTGTTTCCCAGCTTATTAGATAAGCTGAGCTCTTGCTTTTATTTTTCTTAAATTCCTTGCATCAATTTAGAATTTTTGTGATTTTTTTGGATTTTTCTCATTAATAGTTTAATTTTTATCATTTTTTTAGTTTAAAAATTTAAAAAATCATAAAAAATAGAAAAATAATCAAAAAAATATAATTCTTTTTTAGAAAATTTTCTTTATTCTTATAGTTCCTAGGAAAAAAAGTTTGCTTTCGTAGGGTTAAATTTAAATTTTTTCATTTTTTAAAGAACGGGATTCGTCCCCGTTCACGTTTTTCGTGCTTTTAAGCTCATTTCAACTCTGTTTTTGTTCTAGTTTTCTTTAAGCTTGCTTTTAGTCAATTAGAGTCCATTAAAAGAGAAAAATTCATTTTAGGTTTAATTTTGGAAATTTAGGGCTTTTAATCGCCATTTAGGGTTCCCGTTTTGCGTTTTTAGTTAAAGTTTAATTTCCAGTTATTAAAGTTAGTTTTAATTGTCCTTTAATTTGCTCACTTTTAGTATTTTAGAAAACAAATCATCTTCGCAACAATTTAAATCATTGTCCAAATAACAAACGTGGTGTCAATTTCATAAATCTTCGAGGAATACGACCCGGTAATCACTTACCGGTTAATATACGTATAATATTATTATATATATTTGTGAGAATTTTCCTTACTTCTTTTGTCCTCAAGGGTAGTTTGGTAATTTTCTATACTTATATCATTTTACGTGTATATATTATTACAGTCAATTTTTGGCGCCCTTGCCGGAGATTTGTGATTAAGATTCTTTCGTTTGAAGTTTGTTGATCGGAATTTGGAGAACCTTTCGTCTTCGAAAGTTACGCTTTTAAGAAAATCAAAAATATAAAAAATATATATATAAAAAGTAAAAAAAATTTTTTTTTCTTTTTAGTATAAGTAGAAGTTTAAAAACAAAAAAGACAAAAAATATTTGCTCTTCCGGATTTTTCGATTCTTCTTGTTAACTTCATATCACGATTCCAGTGATTAAATCAGTTTTTCGTGGTCTTAGCTACTATCATGTTCAGGTACAACCTTGCCAACTTGTCTAATGGATCATTCTCCCTTATTGGCAAGAAGTGAGCAGATTTTGTAAGTCGGTCCACAATCACCCAGATGGTGTCAAAACCGTGTGACGACTTAGGAAGCTGGTGATAAAATCCATCAGGATATATCCCACTTCTACTTGGGTTATTGCTGGTTGTTTACTAACATTCCCGATGGCCTTTGTTGTTCGGCTTGACCACTTGCACATGTCAAGCACTTGATAACAATATTGTGGCGATGTCAGCTTTCAATACTGGGCAACCAAATATAGCTTCATTCATGTCTTCGGTACATCTTGTCGAAACGAATGGATCAGCTTATCTTGACTTGTGGGGATTCGTGATTAATACCAGATCTTAGTCGCCATTACAAGCGTAACCAATCTCCTGACGTTTAAATAATAAAAATCCATCGGCGCGTGGTTTCAACTTTTCTTTGGGTATATCCTTTCTGATCATACCGCCTTTCTTCATTCTCAAGATTTCCCTGAGTTTTAGAGCTTTGTTCTATGCTCTAATATTCGTTTGGGATAGATTCCAAGCCCAATAATTCATAACCAAGCTCGAACCCCGCAATGGCTCAATCCGTTACCTTACGGCCTCAATGCGTCAGCCACTACGTTTTGCCTTCCGGGTGATAACGAATGTCACAATCGTAATCACTCAGCAATTCTAACCAACGACCCTGCCTCATGTTAAGCTCCTTTTGGTCAAGAATGTGTTGTAGGCTTTTATAGTCGGTGAATACGGTTCATTTGGTTCCATATAGATAATGCCTCATATCTCAGAGCTAAACACACCGGATCCATGGTCTAAATCAATGCGTGGTGTGTTCTTCTGTGAATTTTTAGTTTGTCGAGAAGCATAGGAAATATCACCTTCTCATATCTGCATCAATACAGCACCTAAAACCTTGTGTGACGAATTCACAATAGATCTCAAAGTCTTCGCTTCCTTGTAGTAAAAGCCAGAATCGGCGCATGCACAACTTTTTCTTTATCAAACTGAAAAGATGTTTCTATATTTTTCTCCCCTCGAATTTGACTTCCTTTCTGAGTGAGCTAGTCATGATTTAGGCAATCCTTCGAGAAATCCTCGATGAATCTCCTATAGTAACCAGCAAGACCTAAAAATTAGCAGATCTCCGTCGGTGTCTTAGGAGATGCCCAATCTTTGATAGATTCTATCTTGTCTAGATCCACATGTATGCCTCTGTTATCAATGACATGACCAAGAAATTGTACCTTCGGGATCCAAAATTCACATTTTGAAAACTTGGCATACAACTTCTCCTTCTTGAGCAATTCCAAAATTGCCTTAAGATGTTCTTCATGGTCTTTCTTATCCTTTGAGTAATAAGTATGTCATCGATGAAGACAATTACGAACTTATCCAAGTAGGGCTTGCACACTCGGTTCATGAGGTCCATGAATACCGTAGGTGCGTTTGTTAGCCCGAATGGCATAACCTGAAACTCGTAATGACCATACCGAGTTCGGAATGCCGTCTTTGAATGTCTTGCTCTCGTACTCTATGCTGTGTGATAACCCGAATCTCAAATATATCTTCAATAAAATTACATAGATCACTGGGTTGATCAAATACACATGTCGATCCTTCGGGAGTGGGAGTAACGATTCTTCAATGTCAATTTATTTAACTCACGGTAGTCGATGCACTCCGACTTGGACCCTTCTATCTTTTTTGACGACAAGACCGGGGCTCCCAACGGTTGAGGAACTAGGTCTTATGAAGCATTTGTCGGAAAGCTCTTGCAATTGTTCTGACAATTACTTTTATTTCAGAACGGTGTTGTCGATATGGTGCTCGAAGTACGGGTGCGGCTCCTAAAATAATCGAATCTGGAATTCCAATAGTCGAGCACAAGGGAAGACCGACAAGTCCTCGAGAACACTTCAGGAAAATCTCAGGACGAATTGGTACATCTTCAGTTGCTTTTTTCCGACTTGTTCCTACTCTTTTTCTTGGCGGTTTTTATGCCAAAAAGATCTGACATCCTTTTGCCATGTACTCTTGAGCCTTTGAACATGAGATAATGGTCAACCGAGATTCTCTCCCGTCGTTACTTTCGTTACCACGAAAAATCAAGGTTTCATTCCCATAGGGGATTCTAACAAGTTTCTCATCACACACGATCACGGGTGGACACTTCTTACCAATCCATGCGATAATAACGTTGAAACTACCAATTTTACGGGCATTAGATCTAAGTTGAACTGATGGTTTTTAAGAAATTTAAAGTACAACCCCGCATAATAGTGTCTACCCTGACTATTTTCTCGTCAGCTAATTCCACATCATAACTATTTTCTAATAGAGTTTGGGCGATGTCAATCAGGGAACTAAACGCAGAAGATATAAAGCTTCTATCGGCACCAGTGTCAAATAAGATAGATGCATAGCAGTTGTTTAAGAGGAACGTACCCGTGACGACATTGGAGTCTGGGTCCCTCAATGCATTCCCTTTCTTCTATGCATTCCCAACTGCATATACCCAGCCTTGTGCACTCCCATTTCCCCCATCCTTATTCTTCAACTTTGGACAATCTCTCTAGAAATGTCCTGGAGCTCCACATTAAAACAACATTACACATGGGATTTTTCCCTTGCCCTTCTGAGTATTAGCAACATTTGTGTTGCCTGAACCCCTGCAGTCACGGGCAAAGTGCCCTACCTTATTGCACTTGTGTCACTTCTGAGTACACGAGCCATTATGGTAAAAATGGCACTTGGTGCACTTGGGCAAAGATCCCCCATATGGCTTCTTTTCACCTGTCCCCATATTGTAGACCTTGGCAACATTCTACCTTTTGAAGGGTTGTTGTTGGTGACCATGGTTGTTTCTGGATGAATCATCAGCCTTCCTTTTGTTGTTAGTCTGCCTTTCCGCATAGGTGTGGAGTTTCTGATCCACCTTTTGCACTCATTCTTTCTGCTCAAAACAGCCCACTTATCCTCTCTAAAATCCTTTGATTATTTAATCATAAAGCTTTGTTTCCAAGTGATCCAAGCTATATTCCTCAAGTGCAAGAGAAGAATACTTCCATCATCAAGTGAAGAAGTATTACACCTTAGTGTGCATAGCAATCTTGTTGCATTCATATCACATATTTGTAAATCAATTGTATATCTTGTAGTTGTGTGTAGTAGCTAGATCTTGGTGATCTTTGTAAGTATAGTTAGATCGCTGTGATCTTACCAAGTAGTGTTAGGTAGTTGTGATATAAGTAGTGTGGTGAAGTGAAGTCGTGAAGTTGTGAAGAAGACGTAAAGTTTTAAAGAAGTTGTGAAGTTGTGAAGAAGTTGTGAAGTTGTGAAGAAGTCGTGAAGTTGTGAAGTCGTGAATAAGTCGTGAAGTTGTGTTGTGATAGAGTGGTTCTAGCTAAGATTAGAACTCGACATTTAGCTTAGTGTCGTAAAGTGATATAAGCAACGTTGTTTACGGTTTTCTCCGCCATAAGGGAGTTTGTTGACATAGTGAAGAAAACTCTCGAGTTTGGTGCTCGGGGAGTGGAGTAGGGCGAAGAGGTGCTTCGTTACCGAACCACTATAAATCTTCGCGTTGTGGTTTGATTGTTCTTACTCTTATCTCTTGTCTTACTTTATCATTTACATTGTTCATATTGTGCAAGCATTGAATTCACAAAAAGGTCGAATCTAAGTTTTACAAATATACATAAAACTTAAAATTAAAAAGCGGTAAACTATTCAACCCCCCTTCTAGTTTTCCACACATATGTTATAATTTATTATACACCCGAGAGAAAGAGAGAATCCCAAACACTTATGTGAGGTGCTAGTGTATATTTTTCGTGCTTTTAATTACGAGGTCTAAAAGGTTGTGTTGTAGAATATTTTTAAAGAGTAGGTAAAATGACCCCTCATATTGTTATTGTCTAGATAGAAAAGCCCATTTGCTTGAGGACAAGCAAATCCCAAGTGTAAGGGTATTTGATGAGGTGTCATTTTATACACTTTTTCAGGGTCGTTTAACCCCCAAAATCGTGTGTTTATGCCCAAAATAGGTACTTAATCGTTCCTTTTCAGGTATTTCTCATTTAGAAGACATTTGGATGAATTACACGTGACTTGGGCTCATTTGGAGAAGAAACGGATGAGATTACGAACCAACACCAAGACTCTTAAAGATTTGTGCTCACAGAGCCTGGAGACGGCGTCACAAGCTATACACGACGCCGTCACGACCCATCAAGTGACGGCGTCACAACATTTCATGACGGCGTCAGCCCGCACCGACTCAAACGCAGATCTAGAAGATTCTACTTATGACGGCGTCATGACTAAAACGCGACGCCGTCGCGTCGTTTTTCTTATGAATTTAGGGTTTTGAGTGTGTAACTTTAGAATAAAAAGAGGGTACGAACCCTAGTTCGTTTAGCAGCTGTAGGAGATGATTTTAGGGCCTAAAAACCCTATTGTACTTCTTCCAATTCATGTTTTAATCAAGTAAGGTTTACTTAATCATTCATTATGTCTATGTGTTGTTTGATTTACTGTTCTTGCTTTATCTTTAACATGCTTGGCTAAACCTCCTATTATGTTTATTTATGATTGTATGAAACCTAAAATGTAGATCTTAGTGGTGTTGCTTCTTGTGATGGATGTGCACGTTAGATCTTAGAAAACCAGCTTTTGTCTATATCGCTGTTGATATGTCTAGAGAAATGTGATTGTGTAGAAAGGATACCATCAAGGAACAGTCTTCATACTACCTTGCCCCCTAATATGGTTGATCCACTTTTAATATATTTCACATGCACTTAGATTCGTTCATGCTTTAGGAAATAGTTACACAGATCATCACAAGTGTGACAAGGCAACAACACTAGGAGAAGCAATCTAGGGAGTAATACATGATTAAATAAACACAATCTTTTATCTTATTGTTATCACCAGTAGCTTAGAATTATATTTAGTTTAATAGCTAAAACCAAACCACCTCTCCAATATATGATTTTATCTGCTTTCATAAAATATAAAAATACAAAAATAATCTTCTCTCAACCCTTAAAATTCTGTTAGACCGTGATCAAGCCTTCCCAACCTATTCCTCGAGTGAACGATAAACAACCCCGAGTCTTGCCTATACTACACTACAACGATTAGGTGCACTGCCTAGGGAGTTGTAAAACTTCTCGTGTAGAAGTCCTACGACGACTGCACATCAAGTTTTTGGCGTCGCCGCCTGGGGAATAGTTAGGTATTGATCATAGTTTAACTTAGTTCTACTCGCTTGAATCCTTTCAAGTGAGAATTTAATTCCCGCATATTAGCTTTCTTATAGCCTATCTTTTCTTTGTGACCACCATGGGAGACGAGAATCATATCCGTACTCTAGGAGACTACTCCAAACCTAGCCACGAGGGCTATAGGAATACCATTCAGCTCCCCGCAGGGAACAATGTGGTACCTCTTCGATCCGACACCATCCGGTTGGTGCAAAACGGATGCTCATTCCACGGACTTCGATCCGAGGATCCAAACCAACACCTCAAGGACTTTCTTAAACTTATGGACTCACTTGACCTTGACGGTGAAAATAGGGAAAGAACGCGCCTGCGTTTATTTTAATTTTCCCTTTGCGATCAAGCTAGCAATTGGCTTGAATGTCTTAAAGTCTAATGAAACAGTTGGTAATTTCAGTTTAACCAACTCTAACTACCCAAGTGTTTGTCTCCACTTTTTTTGTACATTAATACAGATATCAATGTCACAGAACAATATACGTAAAAAAACACCCATACCAATTCCCTAAGTTCATAATTTTGTGATCTTTGCCTAGAACACAAATTTTCATTCTCATTGTAATATCCCGCTAGAGATTTCGTGCAACCCATGCACCTATAGGGTTGAAATACTTTATACGAAAAGTAAACTCAACACGATTCAAGACAGATATCCAGGATCATCACCACACCCTAAATTTTATAACATGCCATGGTGACACAAGCTTTAAGTCATTAAATAAAGTGAAATTATCAAAATTACATGTTAGTTGATATTAATAGTTTCTTAAATTAACGATGCTTACCAAATTTATCATTGTTGTAACACCCCCAAATCTGGGTAGCATCGGAATGTTGAATATCCGAGGGCGTTACTTCATAGATCAATAGCAAACAAGAATGAAACGACCACTAAACGTGTCGTTTAAAAAGATACATTGGATTTAACATAATACTTGTTCATTACATAAGCTCGTGGCTTCAAATTTGTTTGACAACATAAGTAAAGATTTCGGTTTATAACAAATGTCCCAAAATGTAATACGCCCCAAATCTTTAATATTGACTCTCCACGGAGTGACCCCCAATGTATCTTGGCACCTTCGCCCTATTGACCTAAGAAAATACCTCTTAAAACGTCTAACATAAAGTTGGTGAATTCATAGGTTTAAATGTATGTAACATGTAGTGACCCGCAAGATTTCCAAGTATATGATTAAGCAACAAATGCAAACATCATAAAAAGTAATTACGTTTTCCTAAGCTCATGACACTGAAGCTCGACATGTATGAATGCAATAAATTGCCAACATTGCCCGTGAATGATGTTCTAACCCGCAACATCCCAAATCCGACATGGTATACGTTTGTTGTTCGGCAAACCGGCACAGTGAGCGCTACTCACCCAAACGGGGATGTCAATCCCAAATAGATCTATTTATAACATTCGCACTCCCTCAACCAGACCTTTAGTCAAGAAATTCACAGTTCATGATGAAATAGGGCTCCAGTGGTTATTCGCTACTTAGGCAAACACGTAATCCAAGTATAGAATTACACTTGCTCCAATTGTAAACAAAGCATGTTCTCCTCCAACCCCAAAAAAAGTAAATCATTTAAATAATTATAAAACATGGGGCTATGAACTCACCTTGGTGAGTTGTCCTCTGAAAATGATAAATATATCCAAGTATAGCAATGAATCACACTGTCAAATACCTAAGCAAATACGGTCAGTCTTAGTCTACAAGTTTAGGCTAACGACTCAATGCATAAACTACAATAAATTGCTAGTTTATATATACTGTTATCACTTGTGTGGTGGTGCACCTGTTTATTGTATTTGAATTCACTTGATGGCTCTTGGGAAGGTATACGATCACACACGTTTCTAGTATACGTATAATCATTATTAATAAATATTCATATTTATTAAGTCGTGGTTTAACTTGTATAATATCCGAATATAACTCGTCCGATATGTTAAGTGTTGATAAAATCATTTTCGTTCATGAAATACCCTTAGGTTTTCTATATTTACAAAAACAGTCCCTATGTTTATGAAAATATAGTATTTACACTTTAAACCCTTAGGTTTCCAAAGTTACACTTTTAGTCCTTCAACTTTTCAATAATTACACTTTAAGTACTTATATATTTCAAACAGCCCCTTAAATTTTAGAAATGTCAAAACAGCCCCTAGACTTTATAGGAAATAGTTTTGACAGTTTTAATCCTCAACTTTACAAAGTTATACCTTTAGTCCCTTAACTTGTAAAATCACATGTATAAGTCTTTTAATTCTATGCAAGTGGCATTGGTTTTAATGGACACCAATATGCCATATAAGCTGGTTCAACTTAATAACAATAGCTGCGGATGAGCTTATATGCTTGTTGGGGTATGCCTTATTGGACTCGTTAAGGTCCAATAAGATATCCAAAGGTCCAATTGGGTTTTCAAAGGCACAAAAGCCCTTATTAAGTCTATTTAAACTTACTTAAAAATGTTAAGCTAAAAAATAAGCTCGGGTGAGCTTTTTGGAGCTCATTGGGCTCGTTAGCCTAACAATCTTAACCTGAATGTTTGTAAAGGTCCATTAGGGTTTCAATATAGGATAAAATCTTATTTTCTTAACTCAATAAGCACTCATGAAATCTGATTAAGCTGTTTTTACTTTGTGGCTTATTTAATAAGCCGATAAGCCTAGGAAATGGGCTTTTGGACCCGATACGAGTCCATTTAGTATTTTAAGGGTTTTGGCTTAATTCATTAAGGTCCAATAATTTTTCTAGGTTTATTATAAGCCTTATAAGTTGCTTAAGCTCACAAATAAGCTGTCTAAGCTTATTTGTGGCTTATGAGCTTCGTGGGTCACGAAAATGGGCCATTAAGCCCAATAAGGGTTCGGTTTGGCTTTTAAAAATGGTTTAGAGTCCCTACGAGTTCACTAAGCATATAGGTCTCTTAACAAGCCCGAGGGTGGCATAATTAAAAGCTATGACCCCCCTGAGGTTGCTTTTGGCCTGTTTGGGTTTAACGGATCCATTCGTGGCCCGTTAAGTTCTTGCTTGCATGTCTTACTAATAATTAAGTTCAATAAGCTTCTTTACCAAATCAATAAGCTCAAAAGAGCTTAATAATCAGCTGTAGGCCCCAATTAACAGGTTGTTGGGCCTGTTAGGCCCAAATGTGGGTTATGTGGACTTAACGAGACCATTTAGTGGCCCGTTAAGCTTCTTAGGGTTCCTTAGGTTTCGATAACATACTATTAACCAATGTACGCTTATTTAGCATGTATAACGGTCACGTTTGTCCCATGCAAATGTTTAAATAGGTCACGTACTCCTTCCCAAGCCATAACTTCGCATTTACATAAAGTGTTTACTTATGGTTTTTGTAACATTCGTGTGTGAAGGTTATGGTGTGCGTTGATGTTCACATTGGTTTATAAATGAACACGTTTGATACCTTAGCTTGCTATTTAATTATTGTGTACATGTTTCCTGGTATCCTAGCACCACACAAGGTCGAACATATGCATATATAGGTATGTGAGCCACGCAATGGTGAACCCATGTGCGATCAACGCCCATGGTAACCGTTATAGTCACCTATACTATCATACCTATACGATAATGATAAAGAAATAAGTGAAATAATGAAATTGTATAAGTTCTAACTCGACTTATAAAGAGTCCTAAGGTTTTGTTTCAAGTGTATGCGAGTATTGTGGCAACCTACGTGCGAAATACACGATCAAAAAACCAAACCCTAAGCTTCAAAGCTTTGTAACAATCCAACGTAGCACCGTGTTATTCCTTGTGAACTTTGTTTGTGAAAAGCCTTATTGTTGTGCGTTGGTTTACGAAGGACAGTAAGAAGGTGTTTTTTGCGTTTAGTAACTCCGAGTAAAAGAGAACTAGTATTGATTTTCTATGTTTGAGTGTTTTGTGATTTGTAAGAGGTGTTACAACTGGTAAGTTATGATGATTACATTATAGGCAAGAATACTAGTACATAATCCTAGTCCCCAAACAAACCACAACAACCGGCCCTAACTAGAGGTTATATTGGTTTCTTCTAGTTAGCCTCACATTGTTTTCCTTGTTAAACCACTTAGGTACATTTCTGAATTACATGATCTAATGCACAAAGATATATACCAAGATTTAGCAAAATCTTAAGGTTTGTGTATGTACATGCATGTTGCCGGGTATCCAAGGGAGAAAAGAGAGAAAATGGTTATTAACCATTGTGTATTTGCTTAATCTAGGGACATGTTGTACAAGGTTTAATTACATAGGATTTGTACATGTACTTAAGGATCATTAGAAAATTCTTTCTAAGGGTGAATTTGTTTCCCCAAAACCAGCCCTAGTGTGGGTAATTAACATAAAGATTTATTAAATTTTTGTGTTTAAAGTTAAAAGTGGGAATTGGTTTTGAGTTTAGGTAAGTCTAGGTATTTCCGGGGTGTGTCTAAATGTATTTTATCGCGAAACGTAACCCTTTTACGTGACCAATAAAAATAAAATACTCAAGGTTAATAATTATCTTCTTAATAATTAATAACACTTTTTTGGACCGTAAACCTTAATGTATTTTGGTGACCGTTTTACGTTAAAATGATTATTCTTAAGTCTACGCGCTTTAGCTTAAAAGTTACATTAACAATTAAACGCGTATCGTATCAAAAAGAATAGTGATAATAAAAGGAGTCGAAAAAGACCCGAATATTAAGAAATGTTACAGTCTCCACCCGTTAAAAGAGCTTTGTCCTCAAAGCTTAAGACCTTGTAGTGGATGACGAAGCCCGGTTTGTGAAAAGCTGTGGGTATTTTTGTTTGAACGAATCTTCGCGTTCCCAGGTGAATTCAGGACCTCTCCTAGAGTTCTAGCGAACCTTAACCAGTGGTAATCCCGGCTTCGCTTTAATTGTTTGAATCTCACCTATCCATTTTTCAATGGGCTCTTCCAACAAACTAGAGCTTAATCATTCCTTCCAACGGCATGACTAATGGTTCGTCAGCGTAACATTTCTTCAGATTAGACACATGGAAAGTATGGTGAACCCCGCTCAACTCTTGAGGAAGTTCCAGCCTGTAGGCAACTTTCCCAACCTTGGCTAACACCTTGAAACGTCTGACATATCTCGGGTTTAACTTGCCCCGTTTACCGAATCGTACAACCCCTTTTCAAGGTGAGACCTTGAGCATAACTCTATCCCCAACTTCAAACTTCATGGGCTTCTGCTTCAAATCAGCGTAGCTCTTTTGTCGATCCTGAGCAGCTTGAATTCTCTGCTTGATCAGGATGATCTTTTCCGTTGTTTCTTGGATCAATTCCGGACCAGTCATTTTTGCTTCTCCAACTTCGGCCCAGCACACAGGTGATCGACATTTTTGGCCATAAAGTGCCTCATAGGGTGCGGCCTTTATGCTAGTGCGATAACTGTTGTTATATGAAAATTCGGCTAATGGCAAATGTTTAACCCAGCCCTTGCCAAAATCGATCACGCAAGCACGTAGCATGTCCTCGAGAGTTTGAATAGTCCTATCGCTCTGGCCGTCAGTTTTTAGATGATACACAATGCTCATACTTATATCTGTACCCAAAGCTTTCTGAAATGATTTCTAGAAATTTGGCGTGAATCTTTCATCACGATCACAGATGATTGAAACAGGTATTCTGTGTCTTGCTACTATCCTGTTTAGGTACAACCTTGCCAACTTGTCCAATGGGTCATTTTACCTTATTGGCAAGAAGTAAGCAGATTTTGTGAGTCAGTCCACAATCACCCAGATGGTGTCGAAACCTTGTGACGACTTAGGAAGCTTGGTGATAAAATCCATCGTGATATTATCCTACTTCCACTCGGGTATTGCTGGTTGTACTAACAGTCCTGATGGCCTTTGGTGTTCAGCCTTGACCCTCGCACATGTCAAGCACTTGCTAACATAGGTGGTGATGTCAGCTTTTATATTGGGCCACCAATATAGCTTTTTCATGTCTTGGTACATCTTTTCAGAACCGGGATGGATAGAGTACTTAGAGTTATGGGATTCGTGCATAACCACGGATCTTAAGTCACCGTAGCAAGGTAACCAACTTCTGCCATTTAAACATAAGGTTCCATCGGCGCGTGATTCCAACTTTTCCTTGGGTATATCCTTTCTGATCATACCTCCTACATCTTCTTTCTCAAGGTTCTCTAGTTCCAGGGCTTCAATCTGAGCTTCTAGTATTTGTTTGGGGAGATCCAAGCCAATAGTCATAACTAGGGCTCGAACCTGCAATGGTTCAATTCGTTCTTTACGGCTCAATGCATCGGCTACTATGTTTGCCTTCCCCGAGTGATAACGAATGTCACAATTGTAATCACTTAACAACTCTAGCCAACGGCGTTGCCTCATGTTAAGCTCCTTTTGGTCAAGAATGTGTTGTAGGCTTTTATGGTCGGTGAATACGGTGCATTTGGTTCCATATAGATAATGTCTCCATATCTTTAGAGCAAACACCACCGATCCAAGTTCTAAATCATGAGTGGTGTAGTTCTTCTAATGAATTTTTAGTTGTCGAGAAGCATAGGCAATCACCTTCTCTTTCTGCATCAATACAACACCTAAACCCTTGTGTGAAGCATCACAATAGACCACTAAATCTTTGCTTCCTTCAGGTAAAGCCAGAATTGGCGCACTGCACAACTTCTGTTTTATTAACTGAAAAGCATTTTTTTCCTTTTCTCCCCAATCAAATTTGATTCCTTTCTGAGTAAGCTTCATCATTGATTTGGCAATCTTCGAAAATCCTTCAATAAACCTTCGATAGTAACCAGTAAGACCTAAAAATTAGCGGATCTCCGTCGGTGTCTTAGGAGATTCTCAATCTTTGATAGACTCTATCTTAGCTAGATCCACATGAATACCTCTGCGATCAATGACGTGGCCGAGAAATTGTACCTTCGGAATCCAAAATGCACATTTTGAAAACTTGGCACACAACTTCTTCTTCTTAAGCAATTCCAAAATTGCCTTAAGATGTTCTTCGTGCTCTTTCTTGTTCTTTGAATAAATAAGTATGTCATCGATGAAGACAATTACGAACTTATCCAAGTAGGGCTTGCACACTCGGTTCATGAGGTCCATGAATATCGTAGGTGCGTTTGTTAGCCCGAATGGCATAACCTGAAACTCATAATGACCATACCGAGTTCAAAATGTCGTCTTTGGAATGTCTTACTCTCGTACTCTAAGCTGGTGATAACCCGATCTATCTTGGAGTAAATGCTGGATCCTTAGAGTTGATCAAATAAATCGTCGATCCTCGGGAGTGGATAACGATTCTTCACTGTCAGCTTATTTAACTCACGGTAGTCAATGCCCATCCTAAATGACCCATCCTTCTTTTTGACAAATAAGACCGGGGCGCCCCAAGGTGAGGAACTAGGTCTTATGAAGCCTTTGTTGGAAAGCTCTTGTAGTTGTTCCGACAATTCCTTCATTTCGGACGGTGCCAATCGATACAGTGCTTGAGCTACGGGCGCGGCTCCTGGAATTAAGTCGATCTGGAATTCCACTGGTCGAGCCGGAGGAAGACCTGGCAAGTCCTCGGGAAAAACTTCAAGAAAATCTCGAACGATTGGTACATCCTTAAGTCTCTTTCCTTCCGACTTGTCCTCCCCTTTTTTGGCGGATATCTGTGCCAAAAAGATCTGACATCCTTTCGCTATGTACTCTTGAGCCTTTGAACATGAGATAATAGTCAACCGAGATTCTCTCTCGTTGTTACTCTCATTACCTCAAAAAATCAAGGTTTCATTCCCATAGGGAATTCGAACAAGTTTCTCATCACATACGATCACGACATGACACCTTCTTAACCAATCCATGCCGATAATAACGTTGAAACTACCCAGTTCTACGGGCATTAGATCTATGTTGAATGGATGGTTTAAGAAATTTAAAGTACAACCCCATATAATAATGTCTATCCCGACTATTTTCTCATCAGCTAATTCGACATCATAACTATTTTCTAATGGAGTTGGGGCGATGTTAATCATGGAACTAAACGCAGTAGATATAAAGCTTCTATCGGCACCAGTGTCAAATAAGATAGATGCATAGCGGTTGTTTAAGAGGAACGTACCCGTGACGACATTGGAGTCCGGGTCCCTCAATGCATTTCCTTTCTTCTCTGCATTCCCAACTGCATACACCCAGCCTTATGCACTCCCATTTCCCCATCCTTATTCTTCAACTTTGGACAATCTCTCTTGAAATGTCCTGGAGCTCCACATTCAAAACAACCATTTCCTTTGAGATTTGTCCCATTGCCCTTCTAAGTATTAGCAACATTTGTATTGCCAGAACTCCTGCAGTCGCAGGCAAAGTGCCCTACCTTGTTGCACTTGTGGCACTTCTGAGTACACGGGCCATTGTGGTGAAAATGGCACTTGGTGCACTTAGGCAAAGATCCATTGTGCGGCTTCTTTTCACCTGTCCTCATATTGTAGACCTTGGCGACATTCTGCCTCTTGAAGGGTTGTTGTTGATGGCCATGGTTGTTTCTAGATGAATCGTCAGCCTTCCTTTTGTTGTCAGTCTGCCTTTCCGCGTAGGTACGGAGTTTCTGATTCATTAAGTCGTTGGCCAACTCAATAGTCTCATCCAACGTCTTGGGTCTGGCAGACTTGACATTTCCATAAATGTTATCAGGAAGTCCACTAATGTACTTGTCAACCTTCTCAGTTTCATTAGCAATAAACTTGGTACATATCAGGGTTAGCTCTTGGAAACGTTCAATGTATGTTGGAACATTGTTCCCTTTGACCTTTAGGTTCCACAACTTGATTTCTAGTTTCTTGATTTCACCCTGTGGACAATACTTGTCCGTCATTTTCTCTTGAGTACTTCCCAAGTCAATGAATATGCCTCAGGACCTAAGGTCCTTATCTGACTATTCCACCAAGTCAAAGCAGCACCTAATAGAGTGCAGGTGGCAAACTTAACCTGATTTTCGATAGCACAACTACTGATATTGAAGACTGATTCCATCTTTTTGATCCACCTGGTTAAACCGACAATGCCTTCATTTCCTTTGAAGTTCAAAGGTTGACATTTTATGAAGTCAGCATAGAAACAAGGGCGCGCAGTTTGCACGTTCCTTCGGTCATCCACGTGCAAACTGTGGCTTCCTTCTCCATTAGTAGAGTTTCGCAGAAGAGCTTGATTAATCATAGCTTGAACGGATTCTGGAGTCATGTTGTTTGGGTTGGGATTGTTAGGAGGGGTATTCGGTCCTCGTCTTGTCACAGGTGCTATGATTTGTCTAAATCACAAGAGACAAAATGTGAGGTCAAAATTATGACAAGATATATAATAAATTACAGATGAGATAACAACACAAGAGAGGTATATAGTACAACATAACACATCTATTTCATTCATAACTTGAAATTTTTTACATGAAATAGTTTTTGGTACACAAAATACAATACAAAAGATATAAGGCTATGCTAGCGGGGGAAACCCTTAATACTTAACATGCCTAAACAACGGCCTAGCAAAATAGAATAACATAAACCACTAGATGTGACTGTTGGCATCCCTAAAAGCATCTTGGTGATCTAGAACTCTAGCATCTGGTGCTGGCTGCCTAGCTCTCCCCCGCTGCTCTCGTACTGCCAACAACTCAGCCTGCATGTCACCCATCTCTCGCCTTATGTCTCTCATCACACGGAGAGTCTCTACTATCTATGCCTGGCGCCTACGGCCAATCACTCAAAGCTCTGCCATCTCAGCCTGCTGCATCTGGGAGTGAGTCTCATGTACCTGGTGTTGTATCTGGATAAGAGTACCCTGCAACTGTAGCTGTGTCTGATGTGCATGGAGCTGAGACTCGTGTACATACACATGATCATGGTGGGTCTAAAGCTCATGATGGACCGCCTAACTCAATCCTATCGAGTGAGCCCAAGCCTCTCGGGAAGCATAGGCCTCCTCCTCCACAATCAATACTGTCTCTTAGAGAGTCATCATATCCCCTATAAGTAAGTTGACCCGCTATGAGTCCATAGTGACTCGTCATGATATGCGAGTCCTACTATCCTGAGCATCCTCTAGTAGAGCATATAATTCATGTGTATCATGCTCATGGAGCTCAGCAAGCTCTACAACCCTAGCACTGACCTCTCCCAAGGTTACAGGTGCTATCTCAGGAATTGCCTCTGCCGGATCCATCTAAGTATCCCTAATACCATACCCAACCTTACTAGTCCCTCGTCGTCTCTCTTTAGCATCTAAAGTGCTGACAAACCCATAGTCTACCCTTCGGCCTCTGGTAGGTCTAGCAGTAAAACTCTCCTCGACTTCATACTTGGAGCCTAGAGCAAACAAGCATGACCTCTTACGAGGTGGCTCTCTGACTCGGGAATATCATCCCTACAGTCAATAGGTGGTGGTATGTATAGAGATGGTGGTAGTGGAGGTGATGGTAGTGTGGCAGTAACCGAATCAACAAGGGCCTGAGTGGAGGCTATCTTGAGTGTTTGGATTTGGGTTGGACACCCAGATGATGGTAGTAATGGTGATGGTACAGGTGGTGGTGATGAATGTGCAGATGGGGCCATGCACCTAGCAAGGCGCTCCTCTGTAGAGGGTGGTGATAGTGAGATAGGTGGTGGTGATGGTGGTGGAGTAGGCATGGCTAGAAGTCTTTCAACCTCTGCCTCTGGTGGAAGGGATATGGAAGCCTGAAGCCGGACAGTGATCTTAGCTCCAGTGGTAGTAATGTCAGTAGACGGTGGTGGTATAACAGACTCTATTCCCTCAGGTGGGGAAACCAGCTCAACAGTAGGTACTACAACAACAGAGTTGGCCAGAGCTAAGTGCTCCTCCTCTTCCTTGCCATCCTCATCATCTTCATCCCCTTAATCCTTATCCTCATCATCGGTGTCATCCCCGGATGAATCACCATCATCATCATCTCCATCCTCTCCCTCATCCATGGGATAGTCAACCAGACCATCCTCGGTCTCATCATCCTCATACTCCTCTGGATCCTCTTCTGGATCCGACTCAACAACATATCCTGGTGACTCAGCAGTAGGTGAAACAACAGGAGGTAATGGCTGCTCCTCAGCCGGAAACTCATGCTCATCCTCCAATGGTATATACTCAGGGTATATAGGCTCTGGCACATAGTCAGGATCATGTGGCTGTATGAACATAGGCTCACGCTCATCCTCGTCCTGTGGTACTGGTGGTGTCTGTGGCTCCTCGGGGCCTGGTATGTAATCCGGTGATGGTGGGGCTACCGGCTGTATAGGGAGTCCATCGTATCCTAATACGATGACTCGTGGAGAACCTCCATCAGATATCTCCTCATCGGCTCCCCAAAATACCCTCCCTGGCTCGGAGTCGGTGTAGACGGAAGTGTAGGTAACCGCAAATGATGCAGAAGACATGACTGCTGTAAAAACAAAAATAACTTATATAAGTATTAATTTTTAAGACTCTTATAGTAATATACGTAATATAATTTATATACTCGTATCTTAATTATGCAAGCACTTAGTAACTACTAATGCTAAAACAATGTCATGTAAGCATATATATTAGATGCAAACAAGTAATGTATGTGTGTCCCGTGCAAACCTCATTTTGAATGCAGTGTTTGAAAATGGTTATAGTCCAGACAAAAACTTTTGACCTGGTTCTCTATAACCTTGGCTTTGATACCAATTTGTAACACCTCCGAAATCTGGGTGGCAGCGGAATGTTGAATATCCGAGGGCGTTACTTCATAGATAAATAGCACAGGATATGAGAACGAACACTAAACGTGTCGTTTTAAAAAGATACATTGGATTTAACAAAATAATTGTTCATTACATGAGCTCATGGCTTTAAATTGTTCGACAACGTAAGTAAATATTTCGGTTTATAACAAATGTTCCCAAAATGTAATACGCCCAAATCTTTAGTACTGACTCTTTCCAAAGAGTGACCCCCAATGTATCTGAGCACCTCGTGCCTTATTGACCTGAGAAAACATGCTTAAAATGTTAACATAAAGTTGGTGAATTCATAGGTTTATGTAAATCAACTGAAGGACTGCAAGATTTCCAAGTGTATGATTAAGCAACAGATGCAAACATCATAAAAAATAATAATTACGTTTTCCTAAGCTCATGACACTGAAGCTCGACATGTATGAATGCAATAAATAACCAATAAATGGCCGTGAATGATGTTCTAACCCGCAACATACCAAATCCAACATGGTATACGTTTGTTATCCGACATCCCGACACAGTGAGCACTACTCACCCAAATGGGGATGTCAATCCCAAATAGATCTATCTATAACACTCGCGCTCACAATCTAGTAATTGACAGTTCATGATAATGAGCTCAGTGGATTATCGCTACTTCGGCAAACACGTAATCATTGTAAAAATGTACACCTGCGTCCAATTTGTAAAACAAAGCATGTTCTCACCCCAAAGATATAAACCATTTAAATAATTGTAAAACATGGGGCTATGAAATCACCTTAGTAAATAGTCATCTGAAAATGATAAATATATCCAAGTATGGCGAATGAATCACACCGTCAAATACCTAAGTATCTTTTTTCATTTATAACTTGGTAAATTTTTCATGAAACTAGTTGTTGGTATAACAAAATACTCAATACAAAAGATCTACGGCTATGTAAACAAGGAAAACCCCTAATACTTAACATGCCTGTACAACGACTAGAGACAAAATACTATAAACCACTAGGATGTGGGGACTTTCCGCATCCCAAATGCATTTGGTAGATCTAGAATCCTTGCATCCGGTCCTGGCTGTCATAGCTCTCCTCTGCTGCTTCTCGATGGCTAACAACTTAGCCTGCTTGTCACTCATCTCTCGCCTCATGTCTCTCATACACTCAAAAGAGTCTTTGGCAATATGTTCTGACGCCTAGGTCTGTCTCTCGAAGCGCTACCATTCAGCTGCCGTCACTCTAGAACGTGTTCTAGCGTTACTTGGTGTTGTATCTGAATGAGAGTACTCTATAGCTGTAGCTGTGCTTGATGTGCCTGGATATGGGTCTCATGTGCATACACATGATCACGGTGTTTCTGAAGATCCTGATGGGTCGCCTGACTCAATCCTATTGAGTGAGCCCATGCCTCTCGAGAAGCATAGCCCTCCTCCTTTACAATCTATTCTGTCTCCTAGAGAGTCATCCTATCCCTCATAAGTAAGTCGACCCGCTGTGAGTCCATAGCAACTCATTGTGATATACAAGTCCTACCATCCTGAGTATCCTCTTGTAAAGCATACAAGTCGTATGTATCACACTCATGGAGCTCAGCAAGCTTTGTAACCCTAGTATTGACCTCTCCCACGGTCATAGGTGCTATCTCAGGAACTACCTCTGCCAGATCTACCCAAGTATCCCTAATACCTTACCGCAACTTACTAATCCTTGTAGTTCACGCTTCAGCCTATCGGTGTGACAAACCCATAATCTATCCCCCGACCTCTGGTAGGTCTAGCAGTAGAACCTCTCCACGATCTCATATCATGGAGCTAGAGTGACAAACAAAACCTTTGCGAGTTGGCTGATCGACTCGGGAATATCATTCTAACGGTCAACAGGTAGTGGTATGTATAGAGATGGTGGTAGTGGTGGTAGTTAGGGGTGATGGTAAAGCTGGCAGTAACCCGCATCTACAAGGGCCTGAGTAGTGGCCAATACTGTGTGTTTCGGATTTGTGGCGGACACCCAGAGATGGTAGTAATGGTGATGGCACTGGTGGTGGTGATGAAAGTGCAGGTGGGGCCGTGCACCTAGCAAGGCGCTCCCCTGCAGAGGGTGGTGATAGTGAGATAGGTAGTGATGGTGATGGAGTAGGCATGGCTAGAAGTCTATCAACCTCTGCCTCTAGTGGAAGGGATATGGAAGCCTGAAGCCGGACAGTAATCCTAGCTCCAGTGGTAGTAATGTCAGTGGAGGGTGGTGGTATAAATCCTCTTCCTCATCATGCGTCCATCCCCGGATGAATCGCCGTCATCATCATCTCCATCATCTCCCCCATCCATGAGACAGTCAACTGGACCATCCTCTGTCTCAGCATCCTCATACTCCTTTGGATCCTCTTCTGAATCCGACTCAACAACATATCCTGGTGACTTAGCAGTAGGTGAAACAACAGGAGGTACTGGCTGCTCCTTAGCCGGAAACTCATGCTCATCTCCAAATGGGTCTTTTTTATCAGGGGTATATGGATAGGCCGGTAGTCAGGATCATGTGCACTGTTTAATAATAGGCTCACGCTCATCCTGTCTTGTGGTACTGGTGGTGTCTGGGGCTCACTCGGCGTAGGCTATGTAATCTGGTGATGGTGGGGATACTGGCTGTATGGGGAGTACTTTGTAATCTGTACTCGATGTCTTAAATGGATGAACCTCATCTGTATATCCTCTCGGCTCCCCAAAATTAACCCTTCCTGGGTCGTGTCGGTGTAGACGGAAGTGGTAGGTAATCGTTGATGTTGAGAAGACATCAACTGCTGTAAAAACAAAATAACTTATATAAGTATTATCTATAAGGACTCTTTATCAGTAATATCGTATATAATTATTTCTATACTCGTATCTCAATTATGCAAGCCTTTTGGAACTACTAATGCTAATTACAGTGTAAGGTATGTAAGCTATATTTATTCTTAGATGCTAACATATGTAATCATTTGTGTGTACCATGGCAAACCCATCTTTGAATGCAGTGTTTGTAAAACTGGTTATAGTCTAGATATAACTTTTATACCTGGTTCTCTATACCTTGGCTCTAGATACAATATGTAAACACCCCAATCTGGGTAGCAGAGAATGTTGATTATCTGCGGGCGTTACATCATAGATCAATAGCACAAGATATGAGTACGAAAACACTAATGTGTAGTTTAAAATGATACATTAGATTTAAACAATTACTTGTTAATTAATTCAATGCTCTCGGCTTCAAGTGTTTGAAATAAAGGTAAACGATTTCGATTTTTGTACAAATGGTCCAAAATGTAATACGACCCAAATCTTTAATATTGACTCTTCAATTAGTGACTTTCAATGTATCATTGCACCTCGTGCCTTATTGACCTAAGAAAAACATGCTTAAAACGTCAATATAAAAATCACTTTTGTTCATGAAATACCCTTAGGTTTTCTATATTACAAAAACAGTCCCTATGTTTATGAAAATATAACATTTACATTTTAAACCCTAGGTTTCCATAATTACACCTTTAGTCCTTTAGTTTTACAACAATTTACACTTTAAGTCCTTATATGTTTCAAGAAGCCCCTTAAGTTTCAGAAATGTCAAAACAGCCCCTAGAATTTATAGAAAACAGTTTTGATAGTTTTAACCCCCAAGTTTACAAGTTTGCACTTTTCGTCCCTTAACTTAAAAAAATCACATTTTAAGCCCAATTAAGTTCTAGCAAGTGGAATTTGGTTTTAATGGACTCCAATAAGCCATATAAGCTGGGTCAGCTTATAATTAAGCTTGAATGAGCTTAATTTGGCTTATTGGGCCTTATTGGACTCGTAAATGTCCATTAAGCTAATGCATGGTCCATTTAAGATTCCAAAAGCACACAAGCACTCATTTGGCTTATATAAGCTTATGTGAGACTGTTTGGCTAAAAAATAAGTTCGGGAGAGCTTATTTGAGCTTATTCGAGCTTGTTGGGCTCGTTAGCCCATCAACCTTAACCCGAAATATTTTTAAAGGTCCATTAGGGTTTCATTACATGATCCAACTTATTTTCTTATCTCATTAAGCCCTTATGATTTTAATTAATCTGTTTTCTCTGTATGGCTTATTCAATAAGCTAGTAAGCTCGTTAATGGGCTTTTGAGTCAATTAAGAGTTCGATAAGGCCCTTAAAGCTTTTGGACTCACTCCTCTAAGGTCCATTAGCTGTCTAAGCTTATTTGTGGCTTATGGGTTTTCGTTGGTCATGGTAATAGGCTATCAAGCCCGTTAAGGGTCCGACTATGTTTTACACTTGAGGTTAGGGTCCATATAAGTTCAATAAGCACACTAGACCTCTCAATAAGCTCAAGGGTGCTTATTAATAAGTTGTGGACCCACAAGTTTGGCCTGTTGGGCCTGTTTGAGTCGTACAAGGCTTGATGGGTCCATTAAGGCCCGATAAGGGTTTTAAGGGTGTATGGGCCTCACACTTGGGTCCATTGGCCTTCTAAGCTTCCTAATAAGCCCATAAGCTGAGTAGGCTTGCTAATAAGCTGTATAAGCTTATATTTGACTATTGGGCCCGTCTTGGGCCTCGTTAAGGCTCGATGGAGTTTCATTTGGGTTTAATAAGCCTTTAAGCCCTCGTTTAAGTACCTTAATCATGATTTATCACATGAAATCGTTAAATAATTTCGTATACACGTTCCTAAGTCAAGCCATCTAGTTTATGTGAAAAGTTTACGTATAGGTTTCGTGTAAATCGTTAATGATGAAACCTTATAGGCCCTCATTTTGATAAGCTTCATTTTTATATATGTTAATATCGTTTTAGCATCACACAAGTATAATATACATATGTATATGCGTATAACTTGCATGCTTTGCACTATGCGTGCATGAGCTCACGTTAGTTTATTAATTACAAACTAACGCGACTCGAATGACTAGCAAACAAAGAAAGAAATGTATTGACATGAACATGTAAGCTTAGAAACGCAACTTACAAAAGTCATAGCGTCTTGAATATGTGTATGAACGAATAGAATGGCAACCCAAGTGCATACACGATCATATAACCCAATGTACGCCAACCCTAAGCTTTAAAGCTCATCAAATGACTCAACCTTGGCTCGTGTTCCTCCCTAGGACTCGTATGATGACCCTAGTGTATATTGTAGGTTCAAAGGAAAATATGAAGGTGTTTGTTTGCGTTTTATAACCCGAACAAGAGAAGAGACAAAGATGGTTTGGATTAGAGAGAGTGTTTAGTGTATGTGTGAGTTTTCAAGAGTGCTAAATGTCAAGTGTGAGTGTGTATTTATAGGCAAGATAGCTAGTTACAATTCCTAGTCCAAATCCTAACCAAACCGTGCCCTAGACTTAGTGGTTTTGTGGTTTTTAGTTACTCTCTAATGGTTTTGATAAAACAACTAAGTACATCTCTTAATTACTCAATATTTATATAAGATTTGCCAAGATTATGAAATCTTATGGTTTTGTGTACATTCATGCTCAAATGGTTATTAACCATTAGGTAATAAGTTACTTAGGGACACATTGTACATGTTTTAATTAAACATGGTTTGTACATGTACTTAAAGAGATATTAGGAAGATTTCTAGGTGATTTGTGGGTTGGACGTGTAGTATCAAGGAAAAAGAGAAGCTTTTGAGATCTTGCTTGTATTATACACGTACAAGGTTTAATTACCTTAAGATGTACATGTACTTAGGAAGTTTTAAGGATTTTCCTATTTGATTTAGTCCCCACATTCGGCCAATATGGCTTAATAACACAAGAATTGATTAAATTTTGTGTTTAAGGTTTAAAAGTGGGTGTTGGTTTGAGTCTAGGTAAGTCTAGGTATTTCTGAGGTGTGTCTAAATGTATTTTATTGCGAAACGTAAGCCTTTTACATGACCAATAAAAATGAAATACGCAAAGTCAATAATTATCTTCCTAATAATTACATAACACTTGTTTGACGTAAACCTTAATTTATTTGATGACCATTTACGTTAAATGATTATTTCTAGTCTACGCGTATCGGACCAAAATAAATAGTGACGAATAATAGGTGTCGTAAAATGACCTGAAATTGAGAAATGTTACAGTCTCTACCCGTTAAAAGAGCTTTGTCCTCAAAGCTTAAGACCTTGTAGTGGATGACGAAGCCTGGTTTGTGAAAAGCTGTGGGTATTTTTGTTTGAACGAATCTTCACGTTCCTAGGTGAACTCAGGACCTCTCCTAGAGTTCCAGCAAACCTTAACCAATGGTATCCGGCTTCGCTTCAATCGTTTGATCTCCCGTTCCATGATTTCAACGGGCTCTTCTACAAACTGGAGCTTATCGTCAATGTGAATTCCTTCTAACGGCATGACTAATGGTTCGTCAGCGTAACACTTATTTAGATTAGACACATGGAAAGTGTGGTGAACCCTGCTCAACTCTTGAGGAAGTTCCAGCCTGTAGGCAACTTTCTCCACTTTGGCTAACACCTTGAAAGGTCTGACATATCTCGGGTTCAACTTGCCCCGCTTACCGAATCGTACAACCCCTTTCCATTTTCACAAATTATGTTTGATGTATGGTTAGAATGGTAAATATGTTTATTTTTTAATGTCAAACATGATAAATCATTTAATGTTTTACACAAATATTTATGCTCTTTTCATGACATCATGTTGAGTGTTCAAACTTACGGATATGTTATATCACATGTGATACTTCAATTATAAAAAATAAAATTCTTCGTTATTCACCAACTTCTATAAATAAAGTGTTTTGATTTGAATGTCCAAAAATTATGTGTGATAAATGGTTGAAAAGCTAAGAATGTGTACTTTTCAATGCCAATAACGATGAATCAGTTAGAGTTTCACACAAATATTATACCCGTTTTACGAAAGCATGTGAAGTGTTATAACTTACAGATTAGTGTAATATCACAAGTGATATATCAAACAAAATACTGCATTGAGAAAAAACAAAAAAACAAAAAAAAAAGTTTGTCGAAAATATATAAAAGTGTCCCTCTATTGAAAGATAATTAAATGCTCGTCACGATGGTGTAATTTATGTATCTTAACGTTTTACGGTTTTTGCGATATGCAATTTTTAAAAAATAAAGGTGAAAATGTGTTTTAATTAAAAAACACAAAAGTAAGAAGGGGGTGGTGGATATTTTTTAAGGTTTAATGTTGTTCATTAGATAAAATTGAATTTTAAATTAATCTCCATCATTAGATCAAACCCAAATAAATGATGGAGATTTGTCCCTTGATATGTGAAAAGAAACTAGTATGCAAATGAACTTTTCTCATATATATGTATAGAATGACGAAACTTGTAGAACACGGAATACGTGATCGAGTCGGTTTTCCTTTTTGGTATCGCACAAATTGGTAATATTATGACCATAATAGTACCTACCGTTTTCAAAGTTTTCAAATTTGGCAACCTCTTTTTCACTTTCAAAACTTTTGTTATAGTTGTTTACTTGACGGTTTATTTATGAGTTACCATCAACTTTGAAAGGATCTTGATTCTTATTTATGTGTTACTTTTTTCGTCTCAAATCTTTTATTGTGCTCGTGTAATGCGACAAGATGAACTGATAAAAAGTAAAGGTTGTTGGTGAATACACGATGATAGTAATTAAAGAAGGAGAAACATTATATCTTTTATATTAAAAGCCAGGATCGTAATCCCGAGGCGGCATTTATAATAGCTCGCCCTGACCCGACCCTTTTAGTACTTTATTATTATTCTGACCCGGTGTTTCACACACGCCCGGGAGAGTTGAACACGTATAAGTCTTCTCTTCAATGTGTCTTCCCTAAAACAAAATACCAAAAAACACACACATAACCCCTCCCCTCAAAACTCTCACCAAAAATTTACCCACAACTTCCAGATCTATCTTATTCATCTTCACTATAGCCGCAAAACAAGTTGGGAAAAAAAGTTATTGCTGTGATTCATTATCATTGTTTACTGTGAAGATTCAAGGAATCCATATTCTATTTTGTAAGTTTATAAACCCTAATCTTGATATCATCATTTTTATACACTATGTGTTGGGGGGTTTTTCACAGTATCTGAAAATAAGGTTTGAGTATGAACCGCATGCTTTTTTGGGTGATTGATTTTTTTTAAAGGTGTCTTGGACTGTTAATTAGAGCTGAAAGATTTTGGGTGGTGTTGGTTTAGAATAATTATTAGAAAAATACATGTGTAGAATTTTCGTTCAGGCTTAATTTTGAACTCAAAAGTTACTTAGGTGTTTAGGATCTTATTGTTAATGTTTATTCTTATAAGCGGAATTAGATATATACCTTTAAAATAAGCACTTTGATTGTGTTTTTGTAATATATATAATTGATTTGTGTGTTTCAGTTTCAAAAAATGGAAAATATAATTTTGCTATGCTCTTTTTGAAGCAGCTTATAAATTCTTATTAAGCAACAACCTAAGCAGATGAAATAAGCAGTCACATTGATAGGTATTGCCATTATGACATGTCTAATAGATATGTAAAAATCATTGTTGGGGTACTCTCGGCTTCTAGCAAAAAGATTTGTCTAATTTACATGGTCTTTAACTATTTGTATCTTGGAGGGGCGACCGATTAGGGTCTCAGCCATGGCAGACATTTGCTGATATTCATTATTTACATGTTTCTCGAATTACAGGTACTATTTGCTAAGCAATGGGAACTCATCAACGAGACACAGCCTATATAGGTGAGTTACTCTTTTTAATATGATATTATCTTATAAATATCGTACGGGTTGTTTTCTGAAGATGTATATTGAAACACTTCTTATTTTGCAGCTTCGAAACCCTACAGAAGTTAGAACACATGATTATAGTGAATTGTACAGTATCTTCAAAGATTTATTGGCTAATGTATTTGATAGCGTATTGAATAAGGTATGATTACAAAGTTTGTTCATTTTTAGTTTTGGCATCCAGTAACTCACTTTAATGATGCAATATGCAGGTTCGTTTTAAATCATTTTTAAGTGTGATTATAGTCTCTGAGCTTTTTGTTTTTCTTTTCACACCCGACACAAATGTTACTCAGATGTCGAATGCACAACGCAATAGCCGATCTCAGCCCAGAAGACGCGCTAAAGCGATGTCCCAAAGTAAGAAAATTCACATCAACGGTAACTCAAAAACCACTGCTTTTGGGTAAGGTACGCATACACATGTTGTCTTGCCTTGAATCATTTCTTATTTAAATGTTAAAGACATAAAATCCAAAATCTTGGCATCTTTCTTCACGGGGAACAACACCGAGTGACTGCATACGACATTTCTTTATTGCCGTTAGCCCAAACCTATATATATAAATTATTATTATTGCTACATATTAATGTCGGAGTTTCAATGTTTACACGAATTAGCACAAGCTAAAATATTATTGTAGGTAAAACGAATTACCTAACCCATTAAACAAAACCAAACATGAAGTTTTTGAATTTGCAAAACCCCAAAAATATTAGGTTTCAAACATGGTTTCATAAGAAAACCGATCGAACATCATTTTACAAAAATAAATTAGCATAGTAGGCATGGTACATAATTTAGATAGACATGCCATGGTTAAAAGTTGAACACAAATTGTTTATGTCATGTTTACCCGACTATAAGTAGAGAATGCATAATATGCAACAGTAGGAATAAATGACGTTGACAAACCAATGGTAGGAATAAATGATGCGCGGAAATTAGTGACACCAACAAAGGTAGCAGCACATTCTTCATCAAACCCAAAATAAAAAAGTACTACCAGGCCAAGGGAGGTGTTTACGGCTAGCTGCAACTACAGCTCATACAAGGGTCAGTACACGAGGTTATATTTCTCTCTAAGCTAAATCTAATTAAGAGATATACGATTGACGGCTTAGTGTTGATGTTGAATTGATGATAAGGAATGGATATAAAAGCGTTAGGTGATTTACTTGAGTGTGCCTGTGGAATATTTGAATTATAGCAGCTAGCATTATTCGAACCCTTTAAAAAGGAAAACAAATACTAATTTTAAACACCGACATTTTGATTAGTTTAGAGTTAGACTTTTGAATTACCTAAAGATTTGTGATATATATTTTATTCATTTGGCTCAATAAAAAGTTCTCACGCCGTCAGATTTCTGATACATAGCGATTTCATTTTCTTTACACATGCAGAAAAGATCGAAGCATTCACATCAAATTCAATTTGATTCTTCATTCAAATGTTAGTTATTAGCCACCTTTACTATCAAAGCATAAACAAAACACACACACCACCGATGTTGAGTTTAAAAGAGCCTCTAGAAAAGGTTGACTACCCGGTTAATTTGGGTCGAGGGCCACCACCAAAAGGTTGAGTTTAAGAATGAAAGAGGTTGTGATGATGAAATATAAATGTGGGCAAAATCGATGTTTGGAAAGTCGGTATGCATTTTGGCGGGGCAATCCGGATGGTAATTGCCACTTGAAAAGGTAGCATGTGCAACCGTGATTGCAGCCATGGCTTATTTGCTCGAAAGAAACTCGATTGCCACGTATCTGAGCCGCTTTTGAAAAAAATAACGACACAGTCGATCAGCGGCCAAACAGTCAACATGGGGATCACGTACGTAGTGCTCATACAGGTACCGTTACCTTTTCTTGAACTGCACGCCATATGAGCCTATGCCAAACACCCCCTACGTATTCATTTACTCTTAAAATAAGCTGATAAACAGTTTTATTTTTGTCGTTGGTGTAGATATGAGCAGAGATGATGGATTGGACATATTTCGGTCAAGATCCTTGCCTAGATGGTGGAATCACAGAAACCTCCTCGCCTACATGGTGGGTTGACATGATCCGATTGAGATCTTTGAAAGTGTAAAGATGTGCATATCAAAAGCAACTGATAAAGCTACTGTTGATGGCTATAACTTTCATAATGGATTAAAAGCTATTGGAGTTACGGATAAGAGGGAGACTACTATTGTTTGGAGCAAGTAAACGGGCGTTCCACTTTATAATGTCGCTGTTTAGATAGATGTTCGAACCGCTTCGATTTGCAGGTACATTTTTTTGTTCCTCTTTTGTGAGAAATATTAGTCAGTGGGTTTGATTTTGTCATTCTTCGACCAATCAACCGGAATATGTTTCCTTCAAAACCCAAAGTAAAAAATTAATCTTTTTTGGTTTTTATTAACGGGTTTTAATCTTTATGCATTTATATGTTGTTGTCTATGCAAAATTCTCTTATATATGTTTCCAATTGCTTATTTCCTTGCTTTTGTGCCAACTTTTATATTAACCTCATTTTTGGGCTTACAAGAGCTTATGTACTTTCGGCTTATCTTGAAACTTTACATAGGCTTATATATGCTTAAATGCTTATTTGCTTATTTGGTTGGTTTTTTAGAGGGTTTTTAGGATTGCTTATGTTTATGCTTATAAATCTGCATTTACAAGCAGCTTAGATATAAGCACATCCAAGAGGATAAAGCAAACAAATTCTGTGACATATTGATGCTTAGTCATTTAGAATATATTGAAGTGTGCTAGCTAAATGGATCGGAAGACTTGAGTGACTGTGCCATTAGCCGATTAAGTACCGGTTTTATTCTAAACCATTACACTTACAGAAGCAATTTAAAAAAAAAGACTCAATACATAACAACAGGTAGAAATCCAGTTGCATAATCTCCGCACTTTTATGTAACTAAGGGCGATAACAAAAGTTCTAATCATTGTACGGTATACTATTTAACACATTCTTACATATCTGCTGAAAAATAAGCTGATAAGCATAAAAATATGCAATCACAAACGTCGCCTAAAACTAATCAGTACATGAAATAGTGTTTCATTTCATCTGCTTATGCCGTAAAAAATTCAGGGTTTTAGGTTAGGTATAAGGGTAAACAATTTTGTTCTCATATTAAATAATCACTTTGAAATAATCAGGTCCCGACATGCTTATTGAAATCTGCTTTTTCGCCGCAAGTAAGGCTTGAAGTAGAAGTGGCAGCGAAAATGAATTTAGGTACGGCATTTTTGACCCATTATCTAAATTCAAATGTATCAACATATCGCCATCACTATTTTGACCCGTTACCTAAATTCAAATGGAGTGACAGCGAAAATGAAAACAACAAACACGAACCTTGATTCATCTCTAACCTAGATGTGTAACAGTGATGGCGATATGTTGAACAAATTAGGTAATGGGTAAAAATAATACACACGTTTGTTGAAGGAAAATATGAAATGCTTAAATGAGATATCTGAGAGATGCCCATAAATATGAGAAAACTAAAAGTCATTACAGTTTAAGAATATCAACTGTAAACGAACAACATCAGCGCGTTTTTGTTACTCCTTTGTATCTTTGCTTACGATTTGATCTGATTTATTAGCCATAGTTTGTTTAGTTGCTTTTTGAATGTGGTATTGCCCTTCTCTCGATTTTGTTCAGTTCTTAGCTTTATTTGTTAGGCTTCTCATTGGTTTGACGAATTACTTGATATATTGTGCAAAAATTGTAACAAACAGTTGGATAATTTAGGCTGAGAACATAATTGTGTGCAGAAGTGCGTTTCACATCGTTTTGATATCAAAAAAATGTGCAGTCTCGATCACTTAACATCTTATCGAATTTATTTTTTGTTGTATTAAATATAATTTACTTAAAATGAAACAACCCCTAATGTGATTACATTGTGATTGAAATGCGGTCAGCTCCAATTGGGAAAGAGTCTTATTAATGCAATTATTTACAGTGTCGAATGGAGCGGATGATGACCAGCAATCTATAGGTTCCTGAACAGTTGCTGTCAGCTCACTCGGTGGGAAAAGAGGTCTTCCGGGAGGGAGGGAAAAGTTTCATGGCAAAGGTGATCGTTAAAATCGTATATATATTATATTTAGAATACACTCAAACCTAATTACCTTTAGCCAAGGTTTAGGGTCCAGAGTCTCACCAATTAAAATTTATATATGTCCGAAAGTATGGTTTTCCGGGCGTCGTTATAGTCCCTCAACGAGGAGGTTGAATTTAGAAAAAATTGAATGACGGATTGATGATCTGATGTTTGAATATGACAAATTTATGAATTGGTTTTACTATTACTATGATTAAAAATGAATAAAAAGACGATAAATTAAACCTAAAAACGGAATGTTGTTTTATAAGCTTTTAAATCCTAAATCGGAACAGAAAAAAAAACGTGGGGTTTTCAAAAATATAATTATTGCATTTTTAACCCTAATTTAGAAAAATTTTAACCCTAAAAATAAGACTTAGCAAAAAACGACCCCTACGGAATTATTTTCTTTTTTTTCCTAAATGATTACTGATAAAATAAAAATTTTCATAAATAAAGGAAAATTATTTTTTTTGATTTTTATTATTTATTATTATTAAAAAAAACAGTTTTAATAAATATAAATAATTAAAAAATAGTTAAACGATTATGAAAAATTTAGGGAAAAATGTAGGGTTACACTACACTGATCCTAAGGGAATAATCGAACAATTTGGATAAAAAAAAAGATAAAAAAAAAAGAAAAAAAAAAAAAGAATAGAAAAAAAAAGAAAATAACCATTCTTTTTTAATAGCTGTTTCTAAGCCTAAAAATGGGGCTTGAGGGCTTATATGGCCAAAAAATGGTGTTTTATATATTTTTTAACTTATCAAACATCTACCGGATGAGTTATTGTAGCACTGCGGGTAAGTGGGGTGTTGTTATTAAAAGTGTTTGGTTGATACATGGGAGAGGTCTCGAAGTTCGGTCTTGCTACATCGCGGGGTACTCCCCTAATACACAAACGCTTATTATCTCTCTAACATTTTTTTACAACTTTTTGATAAAAAAAGACCTAAAAAACATAAGCGGCAACTTTTTTTAATAAATGACCAAAAAATTTTAAAACTAAAATATAAGGAAGGGGGGAAAATAAGCTATATATAAGCAAACAGTTAGCTTATTTTACCAACTAAAGTCTCAATTATAACAAACCTTGTGGGGCTTTTTTAGACTAGAATAAAGCAAATAAAAATGAGAGGAGGAGATAAGCAAAACTTAATTACCTTCTACTAACATAATAAGTTAAAATAAACAAAATAAGCAAATTGAACAAGATGATAAGGCTAAATAAGGAGACATACTTGGAAAAAGCTCTTAAACACTTAGAATTTTTTTAAACTAACAATCAAAATAAGCTGCAATAAGAATCAAAAACTAAAGCAAAATTTAGGCAAAACTAGACCAATAACCTAATAAGCTTTCTAAACTATATTAAGTTAATGTTACCAAACAAATAAGACTTAATAAGCATAGTTAAGCCAACTGGCTTAAACTGCCAAGGCCTTATAAGGAGCTTGGGTCACTTTCAGGGCTTATTTTTAGCCCTAAACAGTAAATCAAAGGCTGGGTTTTATTAGGGGCTTAAAGAGCTAACCTTTATAAGCTTCTGAAAATGCTATATTTAGGACGGAAAATGTTAAGTGTAAGGACAGCTTAAAGGTGTTGACCCAAAATCAGGACTTTAGCACAGGGGAGCCTTAAATGGCTAGAAGACAAGGGATAAATTGCAGCCCTTTGAATAAGCACCCAAATAAGCTCAAACTTGAAAATTAAGCTAAGACAGACAGAGACAAGCTCCTAGTGAGCTTGTACTCCAAAATTGAAACGCTAAAACTATGGCTTGTTGATTAAAAATTGAATATGAAAAGTGGCAGTTGTAAAAAGAATATTTTACCAATTTTTGACAAAGTCTTTCAAAGCCAAAAGTCATAAATTTGCAGGCTCTTTTGACTCAAACTTAAACATCAATTTGAACAAGTAAAAATGCAGACTTGCCCTCTTTAAGCTAGATTACAAAATAAGCCAAACCACTTAACCACATAACCACAGACTTGGATATTAGCTAAATTAACCTAGGCTTTTGAGATTTAAAACATAAAAACTATTAAAAACTCTTAATTAAACCTTGTTTTAACTAATCAAATTATTCTTAAATACCATAACCCATTTACTTGACCAATTTGACCCATTTTTGGCATTGTGACCAAACAACCCTCTTCTAAATGTTTTTTAAAATTTTTCTTAAAAAAGGGCTTTCTTCAAGCTGTTTTTTTTAAAATTGTGATATTTTTCAACAAACAAAAGCCTTAATACCTAGTATGCTTAATTAGCTTACTAGGGCTAATGAAGAGAACTTTTAACCATGGAAATAAGCAGATACAATTAAGCAAACAAGAAATGGACATATTTGAGCTTTTTAAGGCAAATTCAACTAAAATAATGAAACAAGGGGACAAGGACAATGCAGGTATACTAAATGATAAAAGATAATGTCAATAAGCACAAGTTAGCTAGAAAAAGGTGAAAATAAGCACAATAAGCTATAATTAAGCTATGCTACAGTAGATTCTTAAGAAAATGAAAATAAGGAACTCACAAGTTCTCAAGGCTTTCCTGTTTGAATTCAAGCAATATTAATCACTCCTATTGTCTCCCATGAGACTCTAAAACCATAGCCATCCACAATATGCTATGCTCCTTGCTTTGACAGATTTTTTTATTTTTTATATTTTTGGGTGAAATAAGAACTTAAAGCAACACAAAGCTAATGAGCTTTCATCACTTAAGTTTAAACAGCTTATAAGAGATTTTCAAAGGCTTTTTAGAGCTTTTTAAACCTATTTAATAAAAGTAAATAAATATTAAAAACAAGGCAGAATTACTTAAATTTCTTTAAACTGAAGATAAGTTACAACACTTGGAAAATTAATTTAAAAATTACTTAAAATAAGCTAAAAAGAAAGATGAATGCCCTCATGGCTTACATTTGAGCCCTATTTATAGAAAAACGAATTAAGGTCTTGGTTTCTTGGTCTTCCTTCTCTTCTTTCTTCTGTGTTTCTTTGTAGAGACAAAAACCAAGTGTGCTAGTTGTGTGAGATGAATCATAGCTCAGTCTTGGCCCTTGAATTTGCTTGTGCTTCTTTGTCAATCATCTTAGCCATCGAAAAGTGCTTGGGGAGTGTGGGATTGCCAGCTTGGCAATTATAACATGGCTGAGGGGTTTAGTGGAGTAGGGGAAATGGTTTACCTATGGTTTTGAGGGGGGTGCAGGGTAATAGAGATGGGAGGAAACCCGTAAGTGGGGTTTGGTTTAAAATTGGCGGGAAAGGAAGTTTATGAGAGACAGGGTATTTGTTTGGCAAGTTGGCAACTTTAGTCCCTTGAAGTTATAACTTGTTTTGCAAGTCAAGTCCTTGTGGTGTAAACCTTTTGGGGTTTTGGCAGATTAAGTCCCTTAACTCTTATAAGTTAATGACATAGGAGGTCCTTGTGTTAATACTACTTTAGAGGTTTGACAGATTTAACCCCTAAAGTTGTATTTTATTGAAATTGCAAATTCAGTCCTTGTCCTTTTATCTTAATAATATAACTTTAGGATTTAGCAATTTCAGTCCCTCAAGTTATATTCTTTTCTGATCCAGCTTCTCGGAGTTGACTTGACTTTGTCGGGGTTGACTTTGACTTTTACTTTTTGGCTTTATTGACCTTTTGGCTTCGATTTGGCTTCGTCTTTTCACACCTTTCCATCTCGTGCTCAGTTTTGTTGTTTTTGGCTTTGTTTTTCGTCCTTTTGTGTGATATCCGTTTCCTGCACAATACAAATGCAAAACAAACATATATTTGGCAGTTTTTGTCTGTTTTTGGTCATTTAAGTCCGTTTTTAATGGAAAAAGGTATGTGTAATTAAGCACATACCAAAATCCCCCATACTAAGGTATTGCCGTGTCCTCACGCAATGTTATGAAGTAAACATTTACGAAAACTAAGAATCTCGATCCCCCTCGACTAATTACCTCGAAAAGTAGCTAAGTGTTCGTCAAGGGGAACTAAAGAATCAATAGCTTCGACAAGTCCCGTATTCACCATTTTTTATATGTACACTACCTATCCCTAATATTTTTGGATTTTCTTTTCTTAACTACCTGTTTGACTTCCTTTATTTTATCAACACTGGGATCATAGAATGAGAAGCGCCCATAGAATAATCTACGGATGTCCTGACGGATAAATTCATCGTCCCCGATTTTTCACTAGTCCCAAGCTAAGCGTAAAAATGAAATCACCGTTAAGTACAAGTAAAAATGCTAACACTACTTATAACTATGACTTGTCAACTTTTCGCTCCCAACAATTATTCAATTAGTGTGATTGTGCTTAATTTTAAGTTAAATTTAGATCGACAATTTTAGAAAGTAGTATAGTTTATGTGCATAACGATATTTCTGAAGAAATCTGGGGAAAAGACTAGATCACCCACCAACCAGCATATTCTCGATAGATCCCAGCCGAGTTCGACTTAGGTTATCAGGTTGAGACCCCACAGGAGAATGTTCGCAATGTAATAGCGGGATACTCCACCCTTTTAGGCCGAATTTCTTAGATTTACCGTTAAATAAACAAATACTACTCAAAGCACGCAAACATCAAAAATTTAATGATCTCATTGGTGAGACTATTCCTAGAAACAATCTACCAACGGCAACCAACAACTTTTGAAGTCTTAAAGCAAGTTATTCTTAGTTCAAAATTATACTTGAGTTTAGAAAAAGAAATCTTAACCATTAAATTTCCCTTATTGGTATATATTATACTACAATACCGCCATCATTTATGTTAATCCCACGCCTTGATCGATTCTTTACGTAGTAAAGAGTTTGTTACCTTGGAAGAATCCAAAATAACAAAGATTGAGACTTTGTATGTATACCAAAGTGTATGCGGAATCTACACTTTGATACTCTAGAGAAGTTTATTAATGGAACAGTAATGACTAAAACACACAATGAACACAAAACACACTGCTTCAATATTATTGAAATAATACGAGTACTCTTGAAGTACTGGGGTTACAAACCTTGAAGCTATTACAAATTTTCTCACTAAGTGTTTCTATCAATTTAAAAGTATATCTATTCTAAAACTTAGGATCTCCTTTTATAGAACACAAGGAGCCCTTTACAAAGATATCAGCCTATCATTTAGGTTCAGTTACAATTCAAATATAAACATTCCGAAATAATCTCCATGCATTCTTATCTTCAAATCAGCAGCTTTGACCATTTAGCAGTACTAACTCCTTCTACTAGCAGTATTAAGTAACATTGGCAGTACTAAGTTAGTACTGGCAGTACTAACTCCATTAGTACTGTTGGCAGTATTAAGTCTTGTGAAGATTTATTCCTAACAATCCTCCCCTAAACTTGTGATTGTCCTTCAAATCATCAAGTTTCTTCTTAATAAAATCTTCTAGTCTTCTTCCTCTGCTGATGATTCTTTCAAACATTTCTGTCACTTCTGCACTTGAGATCTTATGAACCTTAGGAGTTCAAAAGCCTGTGAACTCTCATGATCTACCTCCAATTTTCTACTCAACATCTTTGTCAACATCTCTTGGCTTAAAGGATACTTCTTCTCTGTCAACATATGAATTGCTAATCCATTCTCCATCAACAAAATGTGTATACCACTAAAATCATATAATCTCCAACTTAACAACTGGTATTCATGCAGATCTTTCCAAATCTCGTTATCTTCATCAGGATTAAACAAAGTGTGTAAGTCCCCCCAAAGCATCAGATCAAATCCTTCTGGTCTTGAAGTACTATATCTTTCCTTGACTAATCTATATAATTCTTCTACATCCTGTCTATCAAAGTCTTCAAGCATCTCACTCAGTATCTTATAATTCTTTGAGCTGCCATCTCCTCTGAAAACTTGATAATACATGAAAGTCTCTGTCAAAACATAAGTCTTCCAATCCACAATTGGAAACTTTGTAGATATAGATTCAACCTCTATAGGGACCTCTTCTCTTGGTATGATGTCTAACAAACCTTTGAGTTCTTCCTTCTCAGTATCTTCCTCCAACTTTTGTCTCTTCCTTGTGCTTTTTCTAGGAATAGACTTCTTTCTCTTTGCTCCAGGTTCTTTAACACCTTCTTTCAGCTCTTCTTGTGTATCAATCTCTTCTTCCACAACCTTTTCAGGAGACTTTTCTTTTGTAGGAGACTTTTGCTTTTCACTTCCATGTTCTGCATCCATAGGCTCAATATTTTGATTAAAATCCCACACCTTTTCAAATATTGGCCTAATGTCATTGTAGGACATTCCCTTGAAGTCACTGATCTTGTAGTTCCCTTGATTCTTCAAATATTTGATCATATTTCTTCTTGCTTGGGCAACTGTCTTTGGCTTCATTTTTTGAGTATGATATCTGATGACTGAAGGGTCATTCCAATCTATCTTCTTAGCAGTCTTGGCTTCATCCATAGCTCTTTTTCTTTCCTCTTCATCCCATTGTCTTGCAATCTCTTCATCTCTTGCAATCTGAGCTCTTTGTTCCTCATTCATTTGCTCTTCAAGTCTGATTGCTTCAGCATAACTCAACCTTTCTTGCTCAAGCTCCTTCTTAGACTTCTTCTTGGGCTCTTCCTCTATCATTATGGCTTTTCCTTTATCTTGTCTTGATTTTTTCTCTGCACTCCTTCTTGTATAGGTAACAGTTCCTCCAGCAGTACTAAGGTGTACCTCAGCAGTACTAACTATTGGAACTTCTTCACTAGCAGAGTACTTGTTTTGCTAAAGCAGTATTACTTCATCACCTTACTTTTCTCATATGCCTTCCTTGAGTTTGACATGACTTCAAGTTGGAGTCACTTCTTGAATAAAATAGTTCAGTTTCAGTACTTGCTTTTTCTTGAACACTATGATCAGTTAATTTTCCTTCCTGTTTGGAAGAATCATCTTCATGGTCTTCAATCATTGAAAGGATAAAAGAACAACCCTAGCTTTTCTCCTTGCTTTCCCAGTTTTTAGTTGAGACTCTAGCTTCTTGACCCTGAGAATAAGCTTAGTATATGCAGAATTGTAGGTTTTCTTTATCTTCTTCAAGTTATCCTCTAATACTCCAATCCCGTCAGAAAGTTTGGTAACCAAATTCATTAATTCATTAAGTTTCAAGCTACCCTCATCACTTCCGTGTGAGTGAACAGCATGGAGAGGTGAGTCATGGGGTGTAGGAAAATGATGTTCTGCTCCAGGTGATGGATGTGTTGGTGATGGTTGGGTTGGTGATGGTTGTGATGCAGCAGCAGTGGTATTATCAGGTGAGTGTTGAGTTGAAGGTTCAGGTGAGTGTGAAGGTGAAGAGTCAGGTGAGGGTGAAGGTGAAGATGTGATTCTGGAAGGTGAAGTGGAAGGGTCAGTAACATCTAGCATAGTGGGGAATAGAGCAACTTCCTGGCCTGAATATCCCTTTGTAGGCCTCTTCATGTTGTTAAAAACTTTGTTGCTAAGAGAGGGTACAGGATATGTTCTTGAGTGTGGTTGAAGTTGGTTCCTATGCATATCTAGGCATATTTGAATGAATCTAGGGTACATTAAAAACTTATGGGGGCTTGAAATATTAGACACCATATGCTCAAAAATCATCCTAGAAAAATTAAACTTCCTATTGGTAGCTAAACAAATAACAGCAGCTGCAATATTACTACTAAACTGCTCCCAAGCAGTCTTCTTTGGGCTAAGGCAATGAAGAATATTGTGAATAATAAACCTCCATTGAGGTGAAAAAGTACCCTTTTGAAAGGTTAACTTATCTGAATCAGTGTGATATTTCATAAGTGCCAATTGCTCAAAAATCTCCGAGTTGGGAATAGAAGTAATACCATCTTGATCAGCCAACTTGAGATGTCGTCTTAAAGATCCTTTGGTGATAGACAATGAGTGACCATCAATGGTAGCATTAATCTTGATTTCCCCATTATCATCAGTAGAAGCTGCAGCAGACCTCCAAAATTGTTTGATAAACGAGACAGAAACAGCTGGCTTCTTTGTGAGTGTATAACAAATGTGACTTCGATTTAGGAAATCGATGACTTGATGAAACCCTGCACTTCCCGTAGATTTTTCTAAAAATGCTACCATGTTGTGCTTGTCACAAAACTCTAAGTTTGCCATGAATAAAACTATGAGTAATCAAGTGGGATACGAAAGTCCAATTGGTCAAACCCCTATATCATAGGAATTTGGCGGAAATATCTCAACGGCTCTATTAACTAATGAAAAATCTGTTAGACCTAAACAGTACTAACAGTCATCCAGCAGTACTAAAATTGGTCTAGCAGTACTAAAATAAGCCCAGCAGTATTAACTTCTCCACCCAAAACCAGTATAAACTCCAAAGTGTTGTATTACTCAAAAATAAATTCACACAATCTCTCTTTCTGTTTTTAAGCTCACATGTTATCTCTCAATTCTTTTGGCTCACTTTTCACTCTGTCTATTTTTCACAAATTATAGTTTTTGGCAAACTACCAGCCATTAACGGATTTGATTAGTCTTTACCAATAGCCGTTTGCTTTGGACTAGCTAATGCTTCATTGTAAAAACATGGTGCATTGATGACCATATAGTTTTGAGTAAACTATCAACTATCAACGATAAGAAGTCTTTACATGAGGCGTTTGCTCTGGACTAGAGTCAATTCTAGTTGTCCTATGAACATGGTGAACTGATGACCATATTGTAGTGTGGTGGAAAACCAACAACTTTGAGGAACAACATTTATCCTTCCCGCTCAAAGAAATGCATCATTGAGGAACCATTTCACACTTCATTGCTATCCTGAAAGACATAGCACAAAAACCAAGAAAAACATAAACTAACCACTTTTCATGTGTAGCAGTATTAAAGTTACTAACAGGATTAATCAATTGAACATAGAAATAACTAGCAGTACTAACTATAAGTAACAGTTTTAACAAACAGTTTTAAATATAACTAGCAGTACTAATTATAACTAGCAGTATTAATTTACAAAGACTTAACAGTACTAACATTTAACAAACTTTACAAAAACAAACAAGAGATATAGGCATTAGGGATTTAGCATTCCAATACTTGAGACCAATACTAGCAAATCTAACCATCATCAAAACCTTGTGTAAGAAATCTGCTACATTATGTACATTGTCAATCTTAACCATATTTGAATCAATTTTTAGCATTGCATCTCTTATAAAAATGAATTGCCCTAATCTCTATATGTTTTGTTTTAGAATGTTGAACAGGATTTTCTATTATGCAGATAGTACTATTATTGTCAATATAAATAACAGTATTCATAAAATTATACCCTAGTCCTAGCCATATTGGTTTTAGATCCAAAGAACCTGTCCACAGCAACTTGCAGCAGCCACATATCAGCCTCAGTTGTAGAAGTGGCAACAAACCGTTTTGTTTCTTGCATTGCCAAGAGATCATCCTATTTCCCAAAAACTGACAACCTCCGTTGTTGACTTCCTTCTTGGTGTAGCTCCACATAAAGTCACTGTCAGTGTAAGCACTAATTCCAATTGAGAATCCTTAGAATACCAAAGTCCTAATGATGGTTTTCCTTTAAGGTATCTAAAGATTCTCTTAACAGCTAAGAGATGGGAAGACTTTGGAGAAACTTGAAACCTTGCACATGCACAAAACGGCAAACATATCTCTAGCCTGATGTGTAAGGTACCATCAAGAGCCTATCAAGATCTATAAAGATTTCCTCAACATCAGCAGCAATCTCTATCTTGAACCAAAGGCTTTTCCAAATCTGTTGGAGTAAGCCGACTTCACATCTGAGTAATAGAACTTTCTCAAATCTCATGGACCATAGTTAATCTTGACTGATAAAAATTCCTTTCTTTTTCTGTTTGGACCTGTAACCCAAAAAGAAAGATTGTTCTCCCATAGACCTCATTTGAACCTTATCCTTCATAAGCTCGCCTCAAACTCATCACATAATTCCTTTCTTTAGATCCAAAGATAAATGTCCCATCTATATATATTTGAAACAAGCCAATATGTCCCTTTTGTCTCTTGATGAATAATGTTTTGGTCAATCTTCGCTTTCAAAACCATGCAACAAGAATAATTTTCACAAGTGTCATACCAAGCTCTTGGTGCTTGGTGCAGGCCATATAATGCTTTCACTACCTTATAGACTTTATCAGGATGGTCAGGATCTTCAAAACCTGGAGGTTGACATACATATACCTCCTCTTCAATCTGACCATAACAAGAAGCACTTTACATCATTTGGTAAACAATAAAACCCGATATAAGTAGCATAAGCTAGGATCAAGTCTGATGGACCTCAAATTCTACCAACAGGAGCAAAGGACTTCATGATAAGTCTAAGCCTCTTCTTACAGTATGTCTTGGATGCAACAAGTCTTGCTTTGTTTCGATGACAATCCCCTTCATCTTTCTTGTTTCTATATACCATACATTACCAATTGCTCCTATGACCTTTAGTGAAATCCATAAGAATCCAGACCTTTTTTGCATTGAACTGAAGAAGTTCCTCCGCATTGCTTCTACCCATGCTGGAATCTCAAGAGCTTGAGAAAACTCTTTTTGTTTCTCCGAGAAGAGGAAACAAACAAAAAAGACATGACATTAAGATCTTGATGAGTCTTCCCTTCATATATAGCACTAAGAAATCCTTTTTCAGAGTAAGAAGTTTTCATCCTTCTTGTCTGAACAGATGACTGCACATCACCAATCACATGCTCAATTGGGTGATCTTTGTGAGTTCTTGTGTGAGGAGTGGTAGGGACTACATAAGATTGAGTCTTCAGTTGCAGGACTAGGTCCCTAAACATGTGAGTCTTCAGTTGCAGGACTAGGTCCTACCAAGTCTTCAGGAGTAGCAGTATTAACTTCAGGGAGAGCAGTACTAACTTCTCTACTACCAGTATTAATATCTGGTCTGGCAGTATTAACTGTAGATATCAGCATACATTTTCATTAAGACTGCTACCCATCATGAGACTCTCTTAACAATCATCTTCATCATGTAACTCATCTTTATCTTCTATTTGAGCATCATCAACAATTTTTGGTGAAGTATCACCAAAATATGAAGCATCCTTCCAAATTGGCATTACAATCCAATCTTGATCTTGTTGAGAAGATGTGCTAGACTCAGAGACTCCTTGTATACCTGCAAAATCATTAGTAGATTTTCCTGCAACCACTGTACATAATTCATTATTAGTTAAGAATCAAGATCAAACAGCCACTTGACGATTTTCCTCAATCAATAGGCTTATACTCTAAAGAACCCTATCAGTTTTCCGAACTTTTCTGGTTCTAATGTGTCTACCCTAAAAACTTTGCTTACTTAACAATATCCAACAAAGTAACCTCATCACTCTTTTCATCAAACTTGCCCAAATTATCTAAGGTATTGAGAATAGTAACATAACATCCAAAAGGTTTCATGAAGCCTATAGCTGGTTTTAAAAAATCTCAAAAAGAGTTCATAAAGTCTGTTCTGAGCTTTGACTATTAAGACCCTATTAAATGTACATAGCAAGCAGTAGAAACAGCTTCTGTCCAAATGTGGTAGTAACATAGGATCAGCTAACATGTTCTATGCAGCCTTCAATGAGGTCTTATTCTTCTATTAGCTACACCAATTTTTGCTAAAGGAGTCTAGCTACACTATAATTCTCTTTTATACCTTTTCTCACTATAGAAATCATCCATTACCTTGTTTTTAAAATTTGTCCCATTATCACTTCTGATTATTTTAACTTTCTTATCCACTAGGTTTTCAACCTTCTGATAAAGTTTTTAGGAACTCACTTGTATCATCCTTAGTTGTAAAAAAGAAAACCCATAAATCTGATATAATCATCAGTGACTACTAAGCAGTACTTTTTTATGCATTAAACCTACTAACCAAAGTTGGACTCAAAGAGATCCATGTCAGCATAATCAATTGCTTAGTAATGGATTAAAGGCCTTTGGACTTATAAGAGGCTCAGTGTGCTATCCTTTAAGACGAGCAACACAAGTTTAGTCATTCTCAATCTTTTTAAAGGGCAAATCTCTTACAAGATTTACTTTGACACGTTTATTTAAATTCTAAAAATTTATATACCCAACCTCATTCATGCCAGAGCATTGATTTCTTTAAGATGTTAGCTTTTCCACTAGACAAGGTTAAAACTCTCTTTAGGAACTATGTTTTTCATATCAAAACTGTACATGTTATCCTGTCTAGGAAATTTTAAAAGAAGTATCTAAATTCATCAGGCAACTTAAAATTAGAGATTAGGACAAGACATTCAGAGTCAGTAAAAAGAACATAGTTCTTTTGTCACATCATCAGTGAGACACTAAAGAGGTTGAACTTTAACTCTTTGACAAGTAAATAACATCATTAAAATCAAGATTACCAGTTTTAATAGTACATGTACCAGTAATTCTGCCTCAATAAGCTCCTCCACCAAAAGTAACATAACCTCTATCAAAGTCTTTGAAATCTAAAAGATGGGCTATGTTTCCAGTCATGTGCCTTAAGCATCGACTATCAACAAAGCCTTTATCATTTAGTTGTGAATTGCTCTGCACATAAAACTTATGAAAGTTAGATTTTTCTTTTAGGGACCCAAGCCAATTACAGACATTATCTGCCTCGTCTCAATGTAATTATATTTGTTGAAAACCAGTGATGCACCATTGGGTTTGATGGGTTTCCAAACCCAACATGCTAAGGGCTTAACATCATTAAATCCCCTTTCCCTGTCAGTATTAACATTTTACCTACCAGTATTAACATTTTGATTATAAGACCTTTTGTTATTGATGTTCTTCTTGTAAAAAGGGCATGTGAACCGTTGATTTGTGCTTGATTTTGAATATATGTCCTTGTCTAGCAACAATTAAACGTGATTTCGGGTGAGCAGTATAAGAAGGCCTAACAGTATTAAAAGACCTACCAGTACTAAAAGGTCTGCCAGTGTTAATAGACCTAACAGTATTAACAGGCCTTGCAGTATTAACATTTTTTAGGCCAGACTTCATTAAGACATGCCCTTGGAGCATATGTTGTGGTACATTAGACGCTGTATTGAATGTGAACAAACTTCTCACAGATAATAACATGCCTTGTATTAAAAAGTAAAGTACATCCTAAATGATTGATTTTTGACCATTCCAATTCCTTTGGATTCCCTCTAGGTCTTTGTGACTGTACATTTTGCATACCTAACTGACCTCCTAACTGGTTTTTTAGGTTAACAAACCTTCTTATAGCAGTAGGTATAAATGACAGTTTCATTTTCACAACTTAGGGAAAGGCCAACACATCCTCAATCATCTGACACCCAATATTCTTTAATATTATGGGGGGGGGTGAGCAACATTATTCTCTCTAGCTTTCTTTAGGTTCATCTTCACAACTTGATTACATGAACAGAAAAACTTTTCTTCAATCTTTGTCTACCTTAAGTTGGAGACTAACAAGCTAATAATTAGTCTTTTGTTGTTGTTTAAAAGAGTCATTAGTATTCTCCTTAGAAATAATCTGACTCTTTATCACACAAGTTGTATGCTTAAATCAAACTTGAATCCCTGGACCAATACTCATTTACCTCAGGTTGTTTTAATCTTCTAGACCTGATAAGATAAGTCAAAGGTGGCTTGCTATTTAGAATTAAAGGATGAGGTGAGGGGACATCATTATAGCCAAAACCCTTTTTGCTCTTGTCAGTTATCTGACTTGCTAACAACTGTTCTAAGTCTTTTGCAGATTTATCAAATTTTGCAATCTTAAATTCAAACCCCTCCTTTCTCTCCTAACAACCTTTTCAAGTTTGACCCTAATTAAACCCTATTAATATTCATGTGACCTACACTTCTTTTAAGCAAAGCTATTTCCTCAGAAAAAAGGACTCCAGATTCTTTATATTTAAGAATTTGTCCTTCTAAGATTGATAAACCTCTTTTGTATGTAGAAGCTTTAAAACCAGTATCATCTAATTTAACAAGTAAATCATCATACTGTTTCTTATAAGCTTCCAAATTTTTTAAACAAGATTTAGATAACAAGATTTATCATTTGTTACCTCAGAATCTGAGAATGCCATGAGAGCCATGTTTGCTTGAATTTCTTCCTCTGCCGTGTCACTCCAATCAAATCCAGCATAATCTATAGCACACATTGCCTTTTCAGAAGCATCTTCAATCCTTACTGCTATTGATGAGCTACCTTGATTCCAATTTCTGTTGTCTTTACTCCTTGGGTGCCTAACATTCACAGGCAAAATGACCTATTTATAGTAATTTGAAACAAAGCACCCTTTGATTATCATATCCAACATACTGCTTCATCAATGATGATCTCCTTCTAGTTCTTTCAGATAGAAACTTTCTTTCCCTCATGCTTAGTATTGCCATATACCACTTTTAGATCCATTTCCATCTAAATCATCCATTAGAAAGTTGCTCAGATCTTCATGAATATTGAGACCCTTGTGGTGAGTGGATAGAAATGCATAAAACTGTGGCATCACTAAAACTAGCATACTAGATTCAGTACTGGCATAAACTTTGTTGGTAACCAGTACTAAACTTCATGATTAACATATCAAAAATTATTAGTACTGCTTGCACCTGAAGTGGTTAGAAATGCCAAGTTCTTATCATCATTGTTAGCACCGTAGATCTCTTAACCTTTTGTTCAACAATTTTAAAATTGTTGTACAAATCATCCAAACACATAGTATCAAAGTTGGGTTTGTTCATCCGGACTACCACATGTGTATCCCATTCAGAAGGTAAGCTTCTCAAAAACTTAACATTTAGATCTTCTGGAGGAGTATCTACACCTAGAATTGCCAATCTACTAACAAGCTTTTGAAGCCTGTTAAAGATAGAGTCTAATGATTCTGAGCTTGTAGTGATAGCAGTTTATTATACTATAAAATATAATACTTTTAAAAGATCAATTAAGAAAATTACCAAGCTACCTTTGATAAAATTCACTCTCAAAAATATATATAATATAATATATAATACGTATATTAAACCGGGTAAATATGATCACCCGGTGCATGAGCAAAAGACTTCTGCATTACAATCATTCTTATTGCAAATTTTTCTTCAGCAGTAGAGGCACAGTCATCTTCAATGCTGTTGATAGACCAGATTCGGGTGCTGTAACAGGAATAGGTACCACAAAATTTCCATTCTCAATTACCTCCCATAACGCATAATCCTGGATCTGAAAGTACTGCTTGATCCTGATTTCCCACATCTCATACTCCCCGAGTTTGAGCATGGGAAGCTTTGCCAACGCATTGTTTTCTTGAAAAAAGAAATTCTCCAACTCCAACATTTCCTAGATCAAAGTTCTCAAAGCACAGGCTCTGATACCACTTGTTGATCCCACGCCTTGATCAATTCTTTACGTAGTAAAGTGTTTGTTACCTTGGATGAATCCAAAATAACAATGGTTGAGACTTTGTTTGTATATCAAAGTGTATGCGGAATCTACACTTTGATACTCTAGAGGTGTTTATCAATAGAACAGTAATAACCAAACAAACAATGAACAATGAAGTAATAACAAACTGCTTCAATATTATTAGAATAATAATACGAGTACTCTTGTAGTACTGGGCTACAACATGAAGCTATCACAATCTTTTTTCTAAAAATATTCGTCTAAGTATGTAAAAGTGTATCTCTATCCTAAACCTAGGATCTCCTTTTATAGAATACAAGGAGTCCTTTACAAAGATAACTACCTATCTTTTAGGATCAGTTACCAATCATCACCATAATAATCTCCATGCATACTTATCTCCAATCAGCAGCTTGACCATCAGCAAGTATAAACTCCTTTCATCTAGCAGTATTAACTAACTCTACAGTACTAAAGTTTGTACTGCAGTAAAACTAACTCCCATTAGTAATGTTATTATACCTTGACAGATAAATTCTGTGAAGATTATTCCTAACATCAAGCGATTTATATACGTGTTAAGATTGTTCAGGCGATTTATACATTTCTTTAGGCGATCAATACGTATAATTGTTCAAGCGATTTACACATCACTTAAGGCGATTTATACATAGTTTCTGCAGGTGATTTATACATCTTCCTTTTGATGATTTATACATTTTGCTTGGGAGATTTATAAGCTTGACTAAGGAAAACTATACACATTTGTTAATTGAAAAAACGTTGTGTTTCCTTTGATTTTAAAATCCGGAATATTCGATTTCTCGATTTATCAAGACATGTAAAACCGTGTATTCCGAAAGACTCAAAAACCTCATTAATCAAAACTCACTTTTAACAACAACATAGCACAACCCCAATCATGGTCGAATCATTTTACTAATTTCTAATCACATTGAAATGGATCCAATGATTTCACTTGGACAAAAGAATACTCTTGCTGAGTACATGATACTCTCCGGTGTTGACAATCGTCTACCTATGTTGGACAAGGACATGTATGATTCTTGGAAAAGTCGAATGGAATATAATGTAAAAATAGAGAGCACAGAAAATGATAACTTGAAATACAGTTGAAAATGGTCATCCATTTGGCCTAAACGGTTGAAGAGAAGTGTGCGATCAAACAAAGAAAAATGTTGGATTATCTGCTGCAATGCTGAGAAAATTCAAGCTGATTGTGATATGAAGGCTACCAATATCATTCTTCAAGGTCTTCCTGCTGATATCTATTCACTTGTGAATCATCACAAAGTTAGCGTAAAGATTTATGGAGAGAAGTTCATACTGATGCAGTATACCTCTGTTAACAAAGCAGGAAAGAGAGTGTAAAGTTGTATGATCATTTGATAAGTTCACTAACTCACATCAAGGAATACTTTATGCTATTTACTTGCGATTTACTCAGCTGATCAATGATATGAACATCTACAAGATGAAAAGGAAGCAATTTCAAGTTAATACCAAGTTCTTAAACAAGACTTCCACCCGAATGGAGTAAGTTTGTGACGGATGTCAAACTAGTTAAAGATTTGCATACCTCCAACTTTGATCAACTTCATCGTATCTTGAACAACACGAACTTCATGAAATGAAGTCCGTATTATGCTGAACGCAATCAGATCCACTTCATTCGTTGCAAATCACAAATTAAACCACCTCACTTCAAACACTTTATCATCTTATTACAACAATCCTCACCTTCAACAACAGTTTTCACCATCACAACATGGATCAATTCAACCAAATTGTTAGCCTCTGTTAGCCTCAAAATAATGAGTCGAACAATGGAAGTTCGTTCATAACTATATTAGGTCTCAGTCATTAAATAATTATACGTTGTAATAGGCTACACGGGTAAACGGGCTCTTAAATGTAATCTAACCGGTCACGTGTATCGGGCGAAAGCCCAAGTAATCCCGAGCCCGGCCCGTAGAAATACCAAGGCATGAAAGCCTCTTGGTATTAAGTATAAATACCCCTCTCCAAGTATGGAGAGGGGGTTGATTATTGGTTGATTCTTGTTGATTATTGGTTGATTCTTGTTGATTCTCATTTGTAATTTTGCAAGTAATCATCCATCTTTTTCTTCTCTCTACCTTTCTCTCTCTAACTTCTCTCTAAATTTCTTCCAATTCTTCTCATCTTATTTTCTTGTTTTCAATAATGAAGTGAAGGTGATATTGGGTTCCGACAGAAGCTGTCTTTTGTGTTTGTTTAAAAATATTTGTATAAAACTTGGATACATTAAAATTTTAGACTAATTATCCAAGTTTTTCAACATGCCATCAAAAATCATTTTTGAAAAATTAAAAGTTTTGTTTGTAGCCAAGCAAATGATAGCAGTGGCTATGTTGCTACTAAATTGATCCCAAGCAGTTTTCTTAGCACTCAAACAATGAAGGATGGTATGGATCAAAAAGCTCCATTGAGGGGAAAAATGTCCCTTTTGAAAAGTTAATATGTCATAATTAGACACATACCCCATAAGAGCAGGTTGCTCAAAAATTTCAATATTAGGTAAAGTACTGATACAATCAGAATCTTCTAACTTGAGATGCCTCCTTATAGATGCTTCAGTAACAGTCTTAACTCTCCCATTAATGGTAGCAGTTATTTCCATCTCTTCATTCTTAGTAGTTATTTCCATCTTGAAGAAATCTTGATATATAAAGAAAGTTGAAGATTTATCCAAATCAAGGAAACTTATAAGCAAAGTATTTGGCGGAAATATCTCAACGGCTATTTTAATTAATGAAATTCTGTTATGCCTCATACAGTACTAACGGTCAACCAACAATACTAAGTTTAGCCTAACAGTACGAACTTTAAGCCCAACCGTATTAACTTTACTCAGCAGTATTAAGATATGCCTGGTAGTACTAACTTAATACTGACTGTATTAAGTTTATGCTTGGCAGTATCAACTCCAATTCTGTTCCAATAAGCATTTCTATCATAAATTTAGATTCTCATAAGCTCTCTTTCTGCTTTTCAGCTTACTATATCTCTTATTTCTTTTGCTTACTTAATCACTCTGTCTGATTTTATTTTACAAATCTCTCTATTCTTTTGAGCTCACAATTTCTCTCTGTCTGTTTTTGCTTTCTCTTAATTCTTTTAAGCTCACCAATTCAGACAGTTTTGTATAACGTTCCATCAATTCTATTAGTTTCATGCTATCCTATCCATTTCCAAATGTGTGAACTCTTGAGAGAGGTGGGTCATTGGACTATTTAGATGTAGTCTCAAACCTAGTTTTAGCATCTACACCCCTA
>BQNB010024377.1:3501-33501 GCA_026074375.1 Tanacetum coccineum
ATCTATAGAAGCAAGATTCAAGATCTCACCTCAAAAACCTGAAGACTACACATTAGGGGATATTGTTAGCCTCAAATATGTATGTGAACATGGAAGCTCAGAATTTGCAGGAAGCCTCGTTTTGAGGAAGATTGTTGGCCTCAAGATAACGAGTCTAACATGAAAGCTTAGAATCTCTCTAAAACCAAGCTTAGGGGGAGATTGTTAGCCTCAAATTATATTATTAATCTCGGTCTTTATCTCATGTATGTTGTAATAGGCTAGAAGGGTAAACATGCTCGTTTATGTAATCTAATCAGTCACGTGTTATGGGCTAAAGCCTAAGTAATCCTGAGCCTGGCCCGTAGAAAGCCCATAGGCATGTAAGCCTCATGGTGTAAGTATAAATACCCCTCTCTAAGTGTGGAGAGGGTGTTGGTTCTCATTTGTTTACACACATTTTGTAAGAAATCAACCATCTTTCTTCTCTCTACTTTCTTTCTCTAACCACTCTCTAAATTTTTTATCATTCTTCTCATCTTTATTTCTTGTTTCAATGGTGAAGTGAAAGTGATCTTGGTTCCTACAGATCTTACTCAACTTTTTCAAAAATCAAAGTTAGAATTCAAATTTTTGAAAACATTTCCAACTTAAAATGACTTCTCGGGAAGGCTTTAACGCTTGAAAACTTGATTAAACTGCTATGATACTAATTGTAGAACCATAGTGGGGGTGGATACGGTTATCTTGACTTTTTCAAAGTTTTTAATACTTCAAGTCACAAATAACCAAGTGGTGTGATGATCTACTTGATAATGAAGATAATAACTAGATGAAGATAGATAAAGAGAGAGACCACGATATATACTAGTTTGGGATGGGGGGTTTATACCATCCGTATGTTCAATTGCGAATCCACGACACCTATACTATTACTCTTGTATAATCCCTATGGTGGACTATAGACCATATTACAACTTCGCTCCACCGATATGCACTAAGATTGGCACCCACTAAGAATAGCTACTCCTTATGGTATTCCACCCTCGGAATTCACCCCTAAGAACTCGTGATTTGACTTAACGTCTAGGATTATTAAGATCAACTAGGACCACTAAGAACTTCCTCTTGGAAGCATACCAAACCCCAACTATATCCCCAATGATCTAGGCTTGATCACTAAGATACAAGACTTCCCTTATAACCAAATTAAATAGAATTGTTTGATATGAAACAATTCCTAACCTAACCTAGACATTCGATTCAAAAAGAAAGGGTATGAGAAAGAAGACCCATGATTAATAACACACAAGTGTAGATTAAGTACTTGTGTATCTCTCTTGCGGAGATGTGTTCTTTAATAGAATGATAGATTAAGAAGATAAGAACACAAAAGCTGTTAGACTTAGAGGGTAAGATAAAAGAAAAGGAGAGAAAGAAAGAATGGAAAGATATGGGGAATACAAAGGCTAGGAGGGGGTATTTATAGGCCAAAACCCTAAATTGGTAAAAACTAATTTGAGAGTGGCGTGCTGCCCACGCGCCATAATCTTGTCTTGGTTTTTTAGGATTTTGGCGTTTTAAATACCTGTTCTTGTAAACACCTAATTGTACTTCACGCTTTAACTTTTCAACTATTCTTACACTCAAGCTCAACCAACTCAATTAGCCATTTGATAAAAATGTTTGTGAAGTAATTTAAAAGAAGATTTAGGGATGTTTGTCCAATATCAAAGAGATAGAAAAGAACTATTGGACAAATGGTATGTTTAGGTATTCCTCACATGTAAATGCATTAGTTGGAAACTAACCATGGTTAGGTTGATGAGTTGGCATAGTTAGGATAGAAAGGAATATGCCAAGTAATATTCTCAACTTGGTGAGCAAGTGTGGATGTTGTGAGAGGGAGAATTTAAATTTCAAATTACATTTAAGCATGTAGGATAAGATGAGATGGTGAGGTTCCTGGATGTGAGGATTTGATGTGATGGAAAGGAGCCTCCCCTCTTTCAAATTTAAATTCAAATTCAAAAAGTTAGGAATAAGGATAAGGTTGTGTAAGAAGTGAGTTGGCAATGGGTTGGAGTGATGTGATGGTTTTGAGCCTAAATATTAAATTTAAATTAGAATGGTTGAGATGGGAGGGAGAGTAGGCAAAGTATGTGGGGGAAGTTTTGTAATATTGTGAGGTTTAAATTCAAGTTATGAGGATTTATATAGTGATGAGGTGTAATTTTTTACACTATTTCAGGGTCATTTAACCCTATAAATCATGCAAATATGCCCAGATTACATGCTTAATCGTTTGTTTTCAGGTTTTTAGCACATGGATAGCTTTTGGAGGAAATACACATGACTTGGGCTCATTTAGAGAAGAAACGGACAAGATTACGGACCTACACCAAATCTCTTAAAGATTTATGCATACAGTGCTTGGAGACGGCGTCGTAGGCATAAAGTGACGACGTCGTGATGTATCTAGTGACGGCGTCAGGAATTTTGTGACTGCGTCAGGACGTGGCCGACTTAAAAAGGATCTAGAATCATCTACGTGGTGACGGCGTCAGGATTTCTAAGCGACGCCGTTGTGTCGATATCTATATAAATATAAAACCGTTTTTAGGGTTTTAAGTATGTAACTTTGTATAAACCTATGGAGACAAACCCTAGTCATTCTAGTAACTTTATAGGTTGTTTTTAGGGCCTTAAAACCCTATTGTACTATCTTGAATCCATGTTTTAATCAAGTAAGGTTATTTATCATTAATCATTCAATATGTCTATGTGTTGTTTGATTGATTTATCTTCTTGTTTCTTTATAACATGCGAGGTTAAACCCTCCTTTGTATTTATCTATGATTGCATGAAACATAGGTTGTAGATCCTTTTGATGTTGCTTCTTGTTGATGAATGTGCGCGTTAGGTTTTAGAAAATGAGCTTTTGTCTGTATCGCTGTTGACATGTCTAGGGAAACGTGAGTGTGTAGATAGGATACCATCGGTAACAGTCTTCATAATACCTTACCCATTATATGGTTGATCCCTCTTAAGATATTTCACATGCATTTAATATACTCTTAGGGGCCTTGTAATAGTTTTCATACTAACTTACTTGTGTGTTGCCTTAACATAATATTAAATAGACGGCGGGTTCGTGTAATCCTTCCTGACACTATGAAAATACTTCCAACAGCATCACAAATTGTGACAAAGCAACAGATCTAGGAGAAGCAAATCTGAGGAGTATGCATGTGATTAGATGTAAATACAATTATTTATCATAAAGTTTTACCAGTAGCATAGATTTTTTTAATTAGTTTTTAGTTATTAGTTAAAACAAACAACCTCTCAACCATAGATACCTGCTTTTATAAATATGAACATTACAAAAAATAATCTCTCTCAACCCTAGAATCTGTTAGATCGGGTCAAGCCTCCGAACATATTCCCCAAGAGAACGATAAACAACCCCCGGAGTCTTGCCTATAATACACTGCAACGATTAAACTGCCAGGGAGTTGTAAAACTTTCTTGTAGAAGTCTCTACGACCCTCAATCAATTTTGGCGCCGTTGTCAGGGATTAGTTAGTTTTCGATCATAGTTTAACATTAGTTCTACTTTCTTTGAATCCTTGCAATGAGATTTTTTTTTGTTAATAAGCTATCTCTTAATCTATCTTTTCTTAGTGTTTTTGTTTTTGTAATCCATTCTCCAATCTCACGCCATTGAGATGCGAATCCTATCTGTACCTTTTGGAGATTACTCCAAACCTAGCGACGATGGCTACATAGGAATAACATTGACTCCCCTAGGGAACAATGTTGTACCCAACTTCTTTCGATTCACAACCATCCGTTGGTGCAAAAACGGATAGCGCATATGTCCACGGACTGGTCCGAGGAAATCCAAACAACACCTCAGGTTTCTTAAAACTTATGGCGCACTTAACATTGACGTGAAAACAGTAATGAATGCGCAAAGGCTTTAATTTCATTTTCCCTTTCGTGATTTAACTAAGCAAATTGGCTTGACACCGTCTTCCAGCAGGATCCAACCGTACACCCACATGGGGGATCATACTACTCTACTCGTTTCCTTGCTTAATTCTTTCCAACCAGGAAAAAAAAAAAAAAAGGGATTGCAAAACTCTCGCATGATAATCCGATGTTTCAACAACAGCAAGAGAATCTCTCTCAAAAGCAGGACTCGTTTCAAGGACTAACTCTAAAAATCTCTCCCTCCTTCATGGGGCATCGATCTTTGGCTCTAAGTCCCAAATTTTTTTTCTACCATGTCAATCCCCGTCACAAGACGAACCATTGACCAATCGCCGGTGGTAAGCTTTCGTGACAGAAAACATCAAAAGAATCCTGGCATTATAGAGGACCTCTCGGCCCTCTATACACGAAAGTTAGAAGATACGACCCAAGGGATTTCGCTAAGCCGGTCAAGGCAATCTCTTTGCCTCAAGATATCCCGAGTACATTCGACTGCCGCCTCATTAAGCTCGAGAATCAAGTTTAGTGCTTGATGGAAGCTCATTTTGCTCCGATGCAACCTACTCAAGTGAACAAAATCACTACCTCATGTGAGATCTGCATTGGTCCCCACACACTCATATTGGTATGGAAAAACCCAGAACAACCCATTTATTAATATGCATCCTCGCGTACCAACAAGCGGGAGGTAAGTGGTAACCACTTTTAAACCTGACAAAACAATTTTGGTGACACCTATCATCCGTCATGGAAAAGTACACCCAAACTAGTGAGAGAACCTCAAAACTCTCTAAATAATTTTTCAAACCCACCTAACCGGTTCTAACCCAACGGTTCGATCCCGAACCGTTCCTTCAACAACAATCCTTGAAGCTTTAACAATCAATCAAATCTAGAAGGATTGGTGTCCAACTTCATCGTATCTTAAGACGCTAGATTGTCCAAGTTTGAAGCCGATTTCAAACAGCAGCAAAGTGAGATGACCAACAAAATCGACACAGTGTTGAAAGACATCACCGATCGAATAGCATGAGCACTACCTAGCGACACGGTTAAGAACCCGAAACTGAACGTTAACACCACAACTTCAGTTTTGTCTGCTCATTCTTACCCAACTGAAGACCCACAATGCTCAACCTATATCCATGGTTCGATCAACACCATCATAATCCATCCCAAGCAACAAAGCAACTCCCATAAAGATAAGCCAGAAGAAAATAGGGGAGAAGAGAAGAACAATCGGGAAGATATCAATACCAACCCCTCCACGCCGCCCGATCCATCAGTTTCATTCATCATCGAAAAAGTTCTCAAACTTAATTCATTCTTAGAATCGCTCGGCTTGGCCCCCCAATTATCTGGCACAGAATTTGTTTGCACCAAAGGGGATGATGGTGACGTGATGTTCATTGAGATAGTTAAGAAGAATGACAATTCCCGTAAAGAGGAACTCGAAGCAGGAGGATTAGAGGTGGAATATTTTAACATATTCCCAACTCGAAGCGAGCTTGCATACCACAAATATCTTATGTGTGGCCCCATCCCCTTGATATTCCTAAGAAACCCCATTATTACGGAAGGATGTCCATCAAACCTTAAAATACCATGCAACATTGGATATGTGCATGTGGAGAAAGACTACATTGATCTTAACTGGCCCTCTAAATATCATGAACCCAATGAATTATAATTAGATCAAGAAAGAAGAAACTCACCCAATGAAAATTCCCAGGTATAGAGGAGTTAGCAATTTCCATGGAAGAATTAAGGGGGATGCATGTTTTCATAAAGGGAATTTCACTTATGTCACGACCTCATGATTGTTGAAGAAATATTAGCTCAATCATTGACCCTATGGCTATCACAAGTAAAAAAAGAAAAAAAAAAAAGTACTAGGAAAACAACCCTTCATTGAAAGATATCCAACATGACTCATACCCACCCCCGAAAAAGGAAAAAAAAGTAAAAGTGATAATTCACAAAAACAGGACCGGATGAAATAGCTATAAATGCCCATAAGAATAGAAAAAGTACAACTCATTATCAGACTTAGAAAAAGGGCACATGAAATTGGTCTACCTTAGGAACGAGGAGGACAAAAAAGAGGAGTGGAGTACATAATGAGCAAAATTAATAAGGTTTAGTTACAGGAATGCCTAGAGCTGGACCGCATAACGTGACTAGAATGGATGATGAAGGTGAAGTCATGTAAGGACTTGTGACTTCGAGTCTAGCTACATGACTCATAAATAAAAAAGCGTTTTTTAGAAGGCAACCCAATATTTACTTTTCCCGCACTTAAAAGTGTCGTATGTTTTAATCCTTTTCGTTTATTCTTTTATGTTTGAATGAATTTTGTAATCATGCTTTGTTTTGTTTATAACTTCGCTAATTTTTGCATTCATAGGTATTTTGCAACCAAATAAGTGTAGGGGAAATAATCCGATTTTAAACATCAAATCAAACATTTAAAATAAATTGTTTTAGATTAATTTCCGCTTCAGTTTGTCGAGTCATATGATAGTAATGAATAATTCCAGGTTTTTATTAGTGCTTTCTCATATTTTAACTAATACCAATTGCGTGCAAGGAAATTTCTCATTAAAAAACAAGAAGAATTTTTCACAGTGGCCTGGAGACGGCGTCGGATCAACACCCGACGGCATCGCGTCCAGCAATGTAAAAATCAGAAATTTTTTCAAGTAATTTCTAAAAAAAATAAAAATGTGCAATATTAAAATTTGTAATTCCTTTTTATAAACCTGCAGAAAATCTATGATACATCATTGCTCTCTCCTATATTTACTACTTTCATAAGTCAAAACCCTAAAATTTCTTATTGTATTTATATCTATCCCGCTGATTTTATGCTTGGTGTAGTTGTCTTTGTCTTTGATCACATAGTTATATTTGATAAGAAAGAAGCTGGAAGTTCATAGATAAGTTTCATTAGACGAATCTTGAAAAAAAAGACCCCCCCCCCCGAAAAAAATTTAACCAGTTATCGCATGTTTCTTCTCCATTATGAGCAAACTAGGGAGTACTAGTTTCTTTTCTTTCCTTTTTTCCTTTTATTCGTTTTCAACGGGTACTATCTGTAGAACATTAGGGGACAACATGTTTAACTTAAGTGTAGGGGAAATAAGCCTTAAAACTATTCCTTCATTTGCTATTTGCTTTGTCCTTAAAATGATGGGTAATATATCGAAACATAGCGAAACATATCGACGAAAACCGAGTATTAATAGCGTCTCATGGATAGGAATGTGCATGACTAGCACAAAAAAACCCTCAAAAATCCACCCCAAAATGTGAGTTCGCTTTTTAGATCTTTAGGAATTCGGGTATCCATTATTGATACCTAAGATAATTTGTACCTTTAGCTTTCTTGAGTTAAGGTTTTAACGCAGTCATATGTGTCTATTCCGTCATTACGGATGTGTACGTATGGTCTTTGTTGCCTTTTCTGGAGCATTGGTATCGGTATTAATTTATATGAGTGTACCGATAGTATATTAAGTTCCAAAACTTGTTTTAGTGATGCATCCTGAGACCGCATAGTAAGTATTAGGATTTGCTAGATAAGAGGCACTAGGATTAACCCATGTATCTAAAACCTTGTAATCGTTATGATGTCCCCGTCGATCATATAACTATACCACATCCTTGCCATGCACTCATTTTTAGTGCAGGATACCCCTAGTACAACCCTCCGAGCTTATCCTTTGTCATGGTTGTCGTAATTTTTTGGTTAATCCGGACTATTAATGAAGAGCATTGTCAACCTATAAACTAATCGTTACACTCAAATCGCCTTAGCCTACCCTCTATGTACTCACCTTTAGTAGATTATTATTTTAACCCAAAGTTAATTATTGAGTGCATGGTTGCTAAGTACTTATCCTTGTAAATACTGTTTTGAGACGATTGAGATTCATGGTAGTATTCATCTTATGAAGAATTGGAGAAGAAGTAATTTATTACCCCTAATAGAGCTCAATAAGCTACATGTTATTTTGATCCATCTCAAATCGGGTCATTAGTTAGATTGTAAATAATCGAGTATGTAAAAGTTTAAGTGTTATGTTTAAGCAATGACAGAGCAAAAGTGTACGAAAAAAATGTATATAAAAAAAGAGTGAAAAAATGTATGGGCTGCAATTTGCTTAAGTCTATGTTTATATTAGAGTCAAGAAAAGAAAAAGAAAGAGATTGGTGTAGATTTGTGTAGAGTTTGTATATTTTGTCCGATCTTTGTCTAGCAACCAACCAATGTGTAATTCTTATATTCCACTCTAGGAATTCACCTCCAAAAGTCACTCCCCAAAATGTAGTCACATCCCGTGTTTCCGTTAATGTTATCTTACACCTACACCCCACAACCCTTTAAAAAGACCTCTTAGATAGTAATGAATAATGCTTGCGCCTAGCGGTGGAGGTTTGATCCTTTACCAAGCCTATGGTAATTTATATGCTATGACAGGTAATGAGTGTTGATTTTTCGTTTCCCTATTATGTTATAATTTATTATACACCCGAGTGAAAGAGAGGATCCCAAACACTTATGTGAGGTGCTAGTATATAATTTCCATGCTTTTAATTATGAGGTCTAGAAGGTTGTGTTGTAAAATGCTTTTAGAGAGTAGGTTAAATGATAATAATATTGCTATTGTCTAGCTAGAAAAGCCCATTTCTTGAGGACAAGCAAATCCCAAGTGTAGGGTTATTTGATGAGGTGTCATTTTATATACTATTTCAGGGTCATTTAACTCTATAAATCATGCAAATATGCACAGATTACATGCTTAATCGTTTGTTTTTAGGTTTTTAGCACTTGGATGGCTTTTGGAGGAAATACACGTGACTTTGGCTCATTTGGAGAAGAAACAGACAAGATTACGGACCTACACCAAATCTCTTGAAGATTTATGCATACAGTGCATGGAGACGGCGTCGCAGGCATAAAGCAACGCCGTCGTGATGTATCTAGTGACGACGTCAGGAATTTTACGACGGCGTCAAGATGTGGCCGACTTAAAGAGGATCTAGAATCATCTACATGGCGACGGCGTTAGGATTTCTAAGTGGCGTCGTTCACGTCGATATCTCTATAAATATAAAACCGTTTTTAGGGTTTTAAGTGTGTAACTTTGTATAAACCTAGGGAGACGAACCCTAGTCATTCTAGCAGCTTTATAGGTCATTTTTAGGGCCTCAAAACCCTATTGTACTACCTTGAATCCATGTTTTAATCAAGTAAGGTTATTTATCATTAATCATTCAATATGTCTATGTGTTGTTTGATTGATTTATCTTCTTGCTTTCTTTATAACATGCGAGGCTAAACCCTCCTTTGTATTTATCTATGATTGCATGAAACTTAGGTTGTAGATCCTTTTGATGTTGCTTCTTGTTGATGAATGTGCGCGTTAGGCTTTAGAAAACCAGCTTTTGTCTGTATCGTTGTTGACATGTCTAGGGAAACGCGAGTGTGTAGAAAGGATACCATCGGTAACAATCTTCATACTACCTTACCCATTATATGGTTGATCCCTCTTAAGATATTTCACATGCATTTAATATACTCTTAGGGGCCTTGTAATAGTCTTCATACTACCTTACTTGTGCGTTGCCTTAACGGAATATTAAATAGATGGCGGGTTCGTGTAATCCGTTCATGACCTAGGAAATACTTACACAGATCATCACAAGTGTGACAAAGCAACAGATCTAGGAGAAGCAATCTGAGGAGTAGTGCATGATTAGGTAAATACATTTGTTTATCATAAAGTTATCACCAGTAGTTTAGATATTAATTAGTTTAGTTTTTAGTTAAACAAACCAACCTCTCAAACCATTGATTTACCTGTTTTCATAAAATATAAAAACAAAAAAAGATTCTTCTCTCAACCCCTAGAATTTTGTTAGACCATGATCAAGCCTTCCCAACCTATTCCCCTAGAGAACGATAAAAACCCCTGAGTCTTTCCTATACTACACTGCAACGATTAGGTACACTGCCTAGGAAGTTGTAAAACTTCTTGCTGAAGTCCTTTACGACCTCCACATCATATAGGAAATGTATGTAGAGAAAGCTTTAAGTGTGTGTGTGTGTGTAACTTGAACTCAAGAAAAAGTTGTGTGAGTGTAGAAGTTAAGAAGAGAATGAATCGAGAATGTGTGGAAGAGAATGTTGTGATTTAATGGAAAATATCGTTTATGGGGAATGTAGGGGACAACAAGTACAATGTTTAAGGGAATATGAGTTATCATGTGAAGGATAAGCTTGGGGAGGTTTATGAGAGAAAGGTTTAAGCTTGGAGATGGTGTTTGTTATAAAGAAGAGCATAATCACAAGATTGATTATAAATTAACCATATTGCCATTAAGAAAGAAGAGATTGGACAATAATGATTAAGGAATGATTTGGGGATTGATATAGAATGTTTAGATTATGTAGGAAGGTGTGTATAATCATTTGATGGGTGGGAGGTTTTAACAAATGATTAAGAGGATGTTTAGAAGATAATGGATTGTGTAGAGGACATGTAATAAATACATGTGTGAGTTTGTAAATCATTTATAAGAAGGGACGTAGAAAAACTCAAAGTACAATTAACCTCAAAATACCACAAATCAAATAGTCACTTCAATGATAATCAACAATGGAGTTGATCACTAATCATATTGATGCAAACAAGCTAAGTGCTTTGCATATTAAGTAAAGCATATCCCATAACGGGAATGGATACGTTTACGCAAAGTGACCTTTGACTTAGTTTGACCAATAAGGGAGTAAAACCTTAATACGTGATTAGGAACAACGTAAATCCATATTAAAGTCAAATGAGTACTTTCGTTTGATGGTATGTTAAAAGTATGTTCATAATAGGTTCATACTAGGTTTAGATAGAAGTTTCGCCCTTGGCTAGAGGTGTTTGATAAAAGAATTGGGTTGGCGTTTTGTTGAAAAACTAGAGGATTCGTTTTTGCTCCTCTCTAAGTCTAAACCTCAATTCCTGTGTTCTCAAATGCTCAAATATCATGTACAAACATTTATTGAAGTTTCTACATGTGTCGGGTAAGAGGAAAACTGGATTTGAAAAATCCATAAAAACAGAAGCCATGAGTGGCGCGTTGGCCACGTGCTGACGCGTGACCAGCGCGCCAGATTCACAAATCCGGTTTTCCAAATTGTGGCTATCTTTTGTTATTTTAAGTGTTGCGAACGTTTATTTGCCATCATTAAAACATAAATGATATCATAGTCAATGTTGCACCAACAACTGTTATATTTGTATTATTGTCATACATTAAATATTAGACCCATTCGGCATTGTTCATTAACGATCGCGAGTCGAAGCCTAATTTTAGTGTGCAAATGTTCAATCCTTAACCCATTAAAAGAATAATGGCAATGCTTTTAGTAATTTACTAGTGCTACATATTGTTGCAATTTTCAAATAGGAATACAAAAGATTTGTGACTTTTGAGTGCTAATAAATATAACAGTTCTCCTTTTTGTTCAAAATGTAGATAACCCACTTGAGTATAATGAATACGTTGTTTATGATCCTAAACAGGTAAGTATAGTGACTTTCTAGTATCATTTTTATTTAAATGGATATAACGGTTGTCATGTGGATTCATTTGTAGTATCACCCCATAACCCGAATCACCCAACCCGATAAGACCCGACCCGAATACCACCTGAACCCAATAGCCTAATTCCTTATCAGGTCAGGTTGCAAGTAAGTTTTTAAAAATCAAAACCCGACTCAACCCGAAATGATAAGACCTAATAATCAGACCCGATAACACCCCTACATGCAATAAACGAGAAGGTGTCAAAATCAAAAGAGAAATTCATGGTATATTTGAGATCACTTCATTTACACCTTGAGGTTCTTTTAAACAAAGACTTAAAAGGCACTCGTACCAAATATAGATTCAAAAGGGCATTTATTTCACTCTTTGGTCAAGATGTTAAGACTTTCACAAGTACAATGCTCCTCATCGTAAACAAACTATAAAAACATCTTGACAAACACGAATTTCAAGAGAATGAATCCATAGATGCCTTTTGGGTGCTCAATACTTAGTTTTAGCAGTTCATCGATTCGCGATTTACTTTGGATTATGACAATCAAATGACAAACAAGTACTTTGTTGAATACACTCGAATCGAGGTTGAACAGTTCAGAGATACACTACTCCAACACATGGGTAATGTTAGCTGCAGACACAAGAGGGAAAGGTTGATATAATTAAAGCCTTGGATGATAATTTGATTGTCATAGAAAGCAGTGGGAAAGAATCAGAAAAGCAAGTTCAAGCATTGGATGCTAATTTGGTTGTGGCGGAAAGTAGTGGGACAGATCCAGAAAAGCAAGATGAAAGAAGCAAAAAAGGAAATGATACAGATACTGATGACGCATATATCAAACCCACATATGATGAAGAGCAAATGACTGAGGTACAATTGATTGCTGAATGCAATATCTTTGCTAAAGAACAACAACATGCTGAGCAACCTGATCTCATTAATGAAGGAACGGTTGACTAGGATGTTGTACAATGTCAAGATAAATGTCCTTTGCTCACAACATTAATTGACACCAAACTAAATGAACAGTCATATCAATTTCTCGAGTCTGAAAATGTTTGTCTCAAAAAGACCATTGCCCAATTTCAAAAAGATTTTTCAAAAATGGAAGCACATTTTATTGCTCTTGAACTTAAATGTCAAAATCAATCTTTAAAATCAGGGCAACATGGTCGATTTTTGAAAATAAAAAGTAATGAAGCCAAGGTTAAAAATGACATATATTTAATTGAAACAATAAACATCGAATTGGAACATAGTGTGGCTAAATTACTTACAGAAAATAAGCATTTAAATAAGAAAAATAAGAATTTGAAACAGACTTACAAAGGTATTTATGATTCTAACAAAAAGACACAAGCTCACACGAAAGACCAAAATCACACTCTGATTGCTCAACTGAACGAAAAGTCTATTGAAAATATTAATTTAAGAGCTCAGATTCAGGAAAAGGTTTTTGCAAATGCTGTATTGAAAAACAAATTAAGAAAGTTAACAGGAACTAGTGTGGATACTAAGTTTGCAAAACCATTAACCTTGGATAAACCGCATTTGCAAACAAACATAAAACAACCAGTTGTGAGATAACCGACTGCGTTTAAATCTAAACAACCTCAAACTTCAAAATCACGATTTGCCTCCCATGCTGACGTATAAAATAATTTGTCAAAACTAGTCACTATAGATTATTTTCCTAAGGTAAGATGATATGCTTTTACAAAACCTCATCACGTAATTTCACCTGTCTCATCTAGGAATAGTTCAAAGAATGTGTCAACTTTGCCACTAAAAGAAACTTTTGGCTCAAACAACATGGTTCACAATTACAACCTCGAAGAAGCTAGGAAAAATACATAATAAAAAAATAGGAATTCAAATCCTAGTGTGATGCATTCTGCTAGTCTACACTGCTAATGTAACCAAAACCTAGTAGCAATAATAAAACATCTAGAAGTTTTCCTGTATCTAAGAGTAGTTGCATAACGTCAAACGTTATGCCACTAGTAGAATCACTCTAGGAATTCTAGACCTTTTCTGGACTCCAAACACTTTGTTTGTTCAACATGTTATAAATGAGTCTTTAATACAAATCATGATGCTTATATAACAAAATTCCCGCATGAAGTGAATTCACGTGCTAAGATTCAACTCAATAAGACAACAAACAGAAACAAACCCATATAACATAAATGTAATACTTTGAAACCTAAATGGTGGATCTCTTTAATACATAGGTTTTCTCCTTATAAGTCTTCTGTTGTGTATGAGAAAAAATCTCCCATATCTTGTCTTAAGTGGAACCCACGGGTAAAATTTTCAAAATTGTTGGTTTAGGTGGATTCCTACAGGAAAGTTATTCAACTCTTACACGAGCAAGGTTGAATGCGAACCCCTACTTGGTTCCAATACAGATATCATTAACCTTCATGAATATAAAAAAAATCTTGATTCAAGTGCAGGTACATCTATCACTGTTTAGAAGGAACATACTCTAGATTTGAGTGCAGATACTTCTTTCAATCTGATGAAGGATAGACTCAAAGCAATGATAAAATAAAATGTAATAGTTGGGAGACCAAGGTCACACGGGATACCTTGGATAAAAGAAAAAGAGATATCTGAGAGACCAAAGTATAACTGGTTTCTAAGTTTACTTAATTTTTAATTTTGATTTTTGTATATAATTATTCAAAAATCAAATACATAAATATAAAACCAAGAAAAATAAAATACAAAAATAAAAAACCTTTCAAAAACAAAATACAAAACCAAAAGATTTCAACAATACCAAAAAAAAAATCTTCTCGACATGTCTCTTGGAATCGGTAATATTTACGTGCCTAGAAATGTTGATTAATGTTGACACGGGTGTGTAAATAAAGTTCGAGCGAGAGTTCAAAGGTTTTAAAATCTTGTCATTTCTAATTTTCTAAATGGCTTGTGTACATTTTAGTACATAGCCCGTACTTCAAATAAAGAAAAGTTTATCTTTAAAGATAACTTATCCTAACAACAAGAAGAGCAACGCTTCTCGATCTTGAGATATTTATGAAAAACATTCAAAGTTTTAAGCTCAAGAAAATGGCTTGCAGTTACTTCAAACTGTGACCTGGACTTCAACCTAAAGGAAGGTGTATGTTTCAATGCGCTTATCCTTAACAATGAAAGGAGAAGTCTTTTCGGTCTTGAGCATCATAATTAAAACATTCAAAGTTTTGAGCTCGAGACACAATGGCTTGTAATCAATTTCAGATTGCAACCCAGACCAAAATGTCAAAGGAGAATGTGAATCATGCACATTTATCCTTAACAACGAGAAATTTAACATTCTCGGACTTGATCTGACATAAAATGTCAAAAACAAAGACATCCAAAGTCTTTAAAGCTCAAGTAACATTGGTTTTTCAAAATAGTTGAACATAATTTTTCAAGTGCTTTAAATGCCAAATACTTATGGTATCTTTCAATAAGTGGTATCTTTCAAAATTGTGTGTTCAACACTCCATTCTCACAATATTTTCAAAAGTCGAATCATTTTTTATAAGTGGACTAATTTTTGAGGGGGGGGCTTTTAAAACCAAGTTTTAATGCTTTTAGACACATTCTCTAAATGTCAATTTTGTGTATTTGAAACATTCTAAAATGTTTAAACAAGTGCAAAATATTAAAGGTTAAAAATAGTTGTTGACGAGTGTGTATATATTTACAAGCGCGCCAGGGATCGAAGCTACATCTGGTCTAGAGAAATCAAAAACCGCGCAAGTGGCCTAGTGACCATCCGTTTTAGATATAAACACATTTTGACATAACTCGCTTTCTCAATTTGTTTATAACATTTATTAGTGACTTAATCTAGATTTCACATGGAACTTACAATGTCATAATATCATTCTATCAATTGGTGTCATAACTTATATGTGGTGTCATATGTGAAATTGATGGGAAACAAGAGAAAAATGTTCCAATAATTCATGCAAACAACTCTTTCATCCATGTGCGAAACAATTTCAAAATATCATTGCATATGTGTAGGGGAGCATTTCAAAACGAATGAAACTCTCAAAGTGTTAAATGTTTTGATTTATATCAAACACTGTTTTTGCTTTTCCAAAAGGTTTTATGGTTCGATTACTATACCCAACAACCAATTAACTAACAACGTCGATGAAGTCATAATGTGGTTAAGGTTAGGTATAATTCCAATGATCCAACCAGAGACGGAGGGATCTACCCAAGGACACTCCAAAGTTAGATTAGAAGTCCTTAGGTATCATTTGGAGATGAATGAGAAAAGAGAATAACGTTGACTAAGACATGAGTTATCATTGGAACAATCACAACATGGTGGTAGTAACGAAGTCTTGGTAAACATTGAATGGGTTGAAGAATGAAAAATAAATGATTTGTAAATGGTGAAAAGAAAGAAACCCTCCACAAAACTTAGGCAGAAACCGAGTCAATACATATGATGAGGTGTCATTTTATACACTTTTTAGGGTCATTTAAACCCCAAAATCATGCAAATATCCTCATTTATCATGCTTAATCATTTCTTTTTGACATTTTAGCATTTGGAAGATATTTGAAGGAAATACACGTGACTTTGACTCAATTTGGGAAGAAGCAGGACAATATTGCAACTCTACACGAAGATGATCAAAATGTGGCACAATTCGTGGAGACGGCGTCACAATCCCTTGTGACGACGTCAAAGTGTTCAAGAGACGACGTCAAGATGAATTGTGACGATGTCAAAGTAGTCGACTCTGAGAATCCCAAAGAAGATTCTACGAGTTAACAATGTTAGAAACCCTATTTTTATGTTTTAGGTGGAAAACTTTGGGAACGAACCTACACTTTGTAGCAGCGTTTTTAGATGATTTTTAGGGCTTTCTAACTGAAACGCCTAAAAATTTATTTTTTTAATAGCGGAAGCGTAACTTTTACATGTAATCGGGCTTATTCTAAACGTCCCTTTAAAATGGTAACTATGAAAAGTACGTTACTTATATTATAAAAACTTGTTGCTGATAATGACTTGCTTTGGGGAATTCCAAACTGATAACTGTCACACCCCGACTAAGGCGAAAACACTAGGCGTGATGGAGGATTGATCGTCATAACACAAGATAACAATATAGAGAAACTAAAATGCATATCTTAAGAGTGTCACGACGTACTCCGACAACAAGTATGAAACTTGAGTCAAAACAAGTCAAAGAACACAACACATAGTTTAAGTATTACAACCAAGCTCCCACACATGGAGGTAATACATGTCTTAAAAATGATTCAAAAGCTAAATTGAAACAAAGTTCCCGAATGTAAGTCTTTCAAGATAAGATCCATGAAGGATACCCTTAGGTCTTCTAAAGTCGGCTATCCTAATCTCACTGATCATTCACAACACCTGAAAATGATACTCGAAAAGTCAACATAAAGTTGGTAAGCTCGTAGGTTTAAAAGTAAACCCAGTTGTTGTGCTAGAATTTAAGAGTGTGAACAATAGTGCAATATGAAAGCAGAATGCACATAATAGTATTTATATTATCAACACATCAACACATCATACCATGATATCCCAATCCAATCAACAGTTTACAGAATTCATGCGCGCTTATAGATTTCCAAACCTATCGCCTACCAGCTAGAGCTACACAGTCGGCTAAATAGTGTGGACCAGAAGTCCAAATTGGAACTTCGCATAAATTGATTTCATAGCATTCATATAGAATTCACATAGTGTTCGTATATACTTCATATAGTGTTCACATAGCATTCATACACGCAATCATAGGCACATAGCATTGCTTAAAAGAAATAAGAGATTTTTCACAGTAGTAAAAGTAGTTGAAATAGGTTTTGAGTATCATTTTCCCCTAACGAAGAAGAGTTTAAAAAGTGGGGCTATGAAAACTCACCTTTAAGCAAAGTGATAAGTAGCTGAGAATATGATCGAACAATTATATGCAACGACGTCTAGACACAACCTAATCTAGTTAATGTTCGATTCAAAAATGTGTTTTCAAATGTATGATTAAGGTTGATGCATAGAAGTCAATGTGAAAACCCGTAAATTCAGATCAATAATTTAGCCGTTTTCGTTTGATAATTTGAATTTTTAAAGTTTCGTTAAACTTTTACGTTTAACCGGGAAGTCGTCCCGTTATTATTTAAGATTCATTGCCGGAAGTGATCCGTGCATCCAATCGTTGTAGTCTTTCGTCATTAGACGTGTTTTTACGTTTTTAATTGATATTTAAATTTTCAGTAATTTTCGTGAAGCCGTTATTTATTTTTCGTTACTTGTGTGATCGATTTAATTAATAACGTTTACTTGTGCATGAAAACCTTAGAAATTAAATCAAAGCTTCCACTATGTCCCTAAAATTGTGGAGACCAAATTGGTCCCCCCTCCTTGGCTTCTTATAACCGAATACACACACACACATACTCTTGGGATACCATTTTGAATTTTGAATCAAATAAGACACATACATGCCACCATGTGACTAGTTTTTATCCACCATAAGCCCCATTGGTAGATCAAATTGGTCCCCTCTTGTGCCTTGTCTTCTAGCCGACGCATGCACCACACACACATACATTGTGTGTCAAAAACTTTGTCCATATATTCACATGTATATCTCATTCTCATCTTATTATTTCACACACACAAACTTTGAGTTTTCTCTCTTCCTTTTGCTCTCTCTTGTTCGAACCACCTAAGACACATACATAAACTCATAATTTTCCAATCTTGATCAAAAACCCTTGAAGATATTATGTTCGTGCTTGATATTTATTGTATTCGGGTTAGTTATAAACAACGTTTGGGTTGTTCCTAGTCATAAACCATCCTTCTAACCACTTCTTTTTATAAGTCCCTTAATCTTTCTAAAACTTGTACTTTTATGATCATCTTAATGCATACATACTAGTTGTACAACTTGTTTCGTAAAAATATAGATTTTGAAACTACGTAAACCTTAAAAGGTTATATGTACTACTCGAAAATAAGTAAAGAAAATATAAGGAAATATAGTTTTGTGATCGTGGTTATTTTCGTATAATAAAAATGTTAACTTATGTCTTATTATGTTCGGCTTATGTGAATAAGCTTTTGGGAAAGCTTATTTGATTTTTTTTGGAGCTTTTTAGGCTTATGTCATACTCGGCCCAAATAAGAATAGAAAGGAAAAGTGGTTGTTTAGCTTATTTTATTTCGGCTTATTTTATGTGACTTATTTTCTAGCTTATTTTGAAAGGACAAGTAATGAACTTATTCGGCTTAACAAATAAGCCCGAATATAGCTTATTGGACTTTTAGCCGCGTCCCACACCAAAAGCCCAACACCACGAGCTTATTCTTGAGATCAAGTGGTTCGGCTTATTTTACTTGGGCTTATCGAGAGCTTATTGTAGCTTATTGATGAATCAAGGACTTGTTCGATGCTTATCGGCTTAACGGGCTTAATAAATGGGCCCATGTGAGCTTATAAGATTTTGGCCCAACACACAAGCCTAAACCGTGACTTAAGGCCCACAGTTGACTCAATAGGTCTTTGTCTTGGCTTATTGTGAGCTTATTAATAGCTTATTATTAAGTCTCGGGTTTAATATTTAAACGTTTTGCTTATCGAACTAAATGGATAAGTTAAACCTATGTTTTTGACTTAACGGCCCAAGGCCCAATACGAATACAATACACCAAGGCGTAAAACCCACGGTGTAGCTTATTGAATAAGTTCATAAATAGCTTATTTGATATTGCACGACTTAAATGCTATACGTTTAACTTATTTTGAACGTTAGACGTTCGGATCATGAAATTTGGCTTATTGGGCCTAAAAGCCCAATAAGGGCACGAATGGTCTTTTGACTAAATATTAAAAGGGATTTGATGATGCATAGTGGTAATTGTGAAATGTAGATTGAAAGTGATTTGAAAATGGTTTATAAATAAAGTCTACGACTTTGGAAAACGTGTAAATACGAACGGGTCATGCCGAAATTTTTATAAATTATTTATACTTAGAAAATACTAGAAAACGCACGTGATAAAACTAGATATACGGGAATTTAGTAAGGTGCCGAACAATATATATATATATATATATATATTTATATACTATATATATTATATCTATATTTTTTTATATATATATAGTTATTTTTACCTAAGTCGCATTTATATGTATGTATTATGTCTTCCTAGATTATACTATTATTTACTCGTCCTGTGTACTTACCGAAATTATAGTGTTCATTCATTATACAATCTTCAAACGTGAATTTTTGGTAATTCGCATATAACATAAAAAGCTACACTATAAACTCTCCCATTTATTGCATTATCACGTATTTACCTGTAACACTACTTACATGGATATTCTCTCTGACAAACCTTCACTTTCAGTGCGTTGTCTCTTGCAAAACTCTGTCAGGTTCGTTACGATCGCCAGTGTGATTTTATTTCTAGACATTGTGTCATAACTGTTTTATTCACTAATCAAGGTGAATTCATAGCCCAACGTGTGGTTTACTCATTTTGATAATTGTTTTATAACTTTGGGGTGTGAAAAATTTCTTGCTTTAAAAACTGGACACAAGTAATTATACGTTGAGGAAAATTCCCCATTTATGTGTTGCCTAAGTAGGTTTATTAGACCACTTATTGCCCGAATTATCATGAAACTGTTTAATCTCTTTAACAACTGGCTGGTTAATGTGTGCGCGGAGTAAATAAATAGATTTTGGGACTAATTTTATTCACCCTACTCCAGGTCTGTTGTGAAAGCACTTACTGGTTCGAGTTTGCCATGTACTATACGGATATTGTCATGTCGAGAAACTAGGTCGGTCTTTGGTGGACAACTGTTGAGGGCAAGCACTCTGGCGTGTACATGCCATCATTCCTAGTATTGCTTCGGTGTCTTGGAGCTTAGCGCAACGTAAATGCCTCTTTATGTGAAGTTGTTTCTCCTATAACTCTACTTGCGTTTGATAATCTTGTGGTCACATGTAATTATGTTTTGAACTAAACCTATGAACTTCACAACTTTATGTTGAAATTTTAAGCATGTTTTTTTCAGGTGCTTTAGCTATGGATGTCGTTGCTTGAATTATGTTGAAGTTTATTTGCCAGACCGGTTTACCAGAAAATATTTATCTATGTCTTTAAATACCGTTGTCAAACTTATTTAAGCTTCCGCATTTTAACTCTCAAATCTTTTAAATTTGATCGATGTAAACTTATTAATATTTTAAATTTATGCAACGGTGTTTATTTTTAAAACGTACCCATAGAGGTCGTTCTTTATGCTTTGTACTTGAGATATTCAGTGACGTCACGCCCCTGGACGCTTAATCGGACGGGACCCTATTTGGGGGTGTGACAGTCAAAATGTGCGTTGAGCGGTCACTTTTAATGTTATTGGTTGTGTGATGGTTGGTGATTTAGATTCGAAGAAGATATATCATAGTGTGTATGTTAGATAGTACATGCTAATACTACTTAAGAAAATAGACGAGTAAAATATCAAAACTTAGATAATAGTCATTAATAAATATGTTTCGGTAATCTATCCGGTAGTCTTAAATTACGTAGTTTAATTGTATTAGTTATGAGAAGTGACACCTTTTAGTTACGCTAAATCATTAATAGAAGTTTTATAATTTAAAAAATTATAAAATATATTTTTGTCTTTTAGTCGGTTTATTAAAATAATAATATTTTATTATTTCGTCTTTTGTCAGATTTCTAAGAAATTATGTTTTTAGTAAAATATTCTAAGTATAATATTTTTATGAAATTTCGGCATGACCCGTTCGTTTATAAGACGTTTCCAAGGTTTTAACCCTCATTTTTCAAATACTTTTCCTTAAATAAATCAATTCCGACAAAGCAACCAAAAATCCACATTTCGCGACGTTTTTCAAGACGCATTTCTCTAAACGACTATCTAAATATATATATATATATATGCAATAATCACTTTCAAAAAGTCTGTTTTAAGCGTTTAAATAACTAGTTTTTGCTTATTGGGCCTTAAGGACCATTAGTAGTCCAAAAATATTATTATTAGCTTTAAGATTCAATTTAGGCCCATTACTAAAGCCCATTATGAAAATAATTCAAACGAATAAGTCCCAAAAATAAGCCAAGGCTCACGGACCAAGACTAAGCCATGGTTTGGGCCTAGCATATTGGTCCGTGGCCTTTTAAGCCCATAATAAGCTATCCGGAGCTTATTTTTAAGCCGTTAAGCTACGCGAGTTCTTAAATATCAAAATAAGCTATAACCAAAAGCCATGAAAATAAGTCGGACCACAATAAGGTCTACAATAAGCCGTGACTTATTGGGCCTTATTGGGTCGTGGGTTTTATAAGCTCAAAATAAAATATATAGAGCTTATTAAATAAGCTAATAAGCTATAAGTTATTCTAGTTCTCAAAATATGCTATCATAATAAGCTATAAAATATGACAAGAATAGGTAATAACCAGAATCGCTTTTCCTTTGTTTCCTTTTTCATTCGAAAATAAATAAGCCATATGAGCTTATTTTATGCCAAACATAGAAATAAGATACTAACTATATAAATGTTATTCAACCATTACGTACAAAATAATAAAATGGTCTTTTCCTTGTGTCCCTCTACCCACGTTTGAACCAAACAACACCCCTTTTTTATTCCTTTCATAACTGTAAGGTTTTGATTTTTAGAAAACAAACCGTACACCCAACATCTATGCATCATAAAGCATTCAAAAGTACAAGAATATGTGAAATAAGATGACTTACAAAAAGAGGTTTTTGACAATGAAATTTGCACGAAATCGACAACCCAAACGTTGTTTTTATGTACCCATGCCTATTAGAATCAACCCGGATGAACTTAGAGCTCTATGTTATTGAAACAAAGTTGGAAAAATGATGTGTTTTGTGTGTTTGTGTGGTGCATCCAAACTAAGCAAAAAGAAAGAGAAGAAATGATTTTTGTGTGTGTTTTTTGTGAATTGTGTGTGTGTTTTTTAAATATATGGGACAAAAGATGGATGCACGCATGAGACATATTTGCTAAAAACATGCCTTGGTGTCTCCTTGTGGGGTTTGAACGTCCCAAGCATCCTAGGGAAGATCCTAGGTGCGTTTTGGCTCTTGTCGGGTTACTTAATGATCATAACTGGTGAATTAAAATGTGACCCGAAGTTTTCTTGTATTTTTAATGGATGTAAAAATATTTTTAGATGAAATTTAAATATTTACACTATAGGTAAATAAGTTAAATTGTTCTAAATTTAGTATGGACCGTTAACGGACGTGTTAGAACGCGTTGTTTGATATCTTAAGCCGTTTGCGAGACAACCTCTCGAAAATTGATTAAATATTAATATAATAATCTATAATGAGACAATTAAAGAGAGTAATAACACTAACGATCAAATAGATAATAAACGGATTACCGTTAATCATGGAAATCTATTTGACAGAAATAGAAAATGATAAAAGTCAAAGGACTAAAATAGAACATTATGAACTAGAAAATCCGAAAGGGTTACATTCTACCCCCCTTAAAAATAATTTTGCCCCGAAATTCAACTTGTACTAGAGCTAAAGAGATGCAGGTAGTTGAGTTTCATCTGATCCTTAAGTTCTCAGGTAAATTTAAGCCCTCGTTTCGAATTCCATCGTACCTTAACGATAGGAATCCTACTCCGCTTCAATTTGTTGAACTCTTGTTCTAGAATTTCTACAGGCTCTTCCACAAAGTTCAACTTAGCATCAACTTGGATTTCCTCTAAAGTCACATGCAGTGTTGGGTCAGCCAAACATTTCTTGAGGCTCGACATGTGAAACGTGTCATGAACATCGTTTAGCTCCTCAGGTAGTCTTAGTCTATAGGCTACTGGACCGATATTCTATGTGATCTCAAATGGTCCAACAAACCTAGGTGCTAGTTTTCCCTTCTTCCTAAAGTGTACCACACCTTTCCAAGGCGACACTTTAAGTGGGACATAATCACCTACACTGAATTCTAAAGGTTTCCTTATCTTATTTGCATAGCTTTTCTGATGATCACATGGAGCCTTAAGCCTATCCTTGATATGTGAGATCTTCTCAATGGTTTCTTGCACAATCTCCTCAATTATCCTTCTCTAACTTCTGCCTATAGGATTGGTGAATGACACTTTCTCCCATAAAGTGCTTCAAACGATGCACATATCACATTAGAATGATAACTATTGTTGTAGGGAACTCAACCAATGGAAGATGAACATCCCAACTTCCCCCAAAGTCCATCACATGCTCTGAGCATGTCTTCCAAGGTTTGAATAGTACGATCGCTTTGACCATCGGTCTGTGGATGGTAAGTCGTACTCATGTCCAACCTAGTTCCTAATGCCTCCTGCATTGACTGCCAAAACCTTGATGTAAAATGACTATCACGATTGGATATGATCGAGATTGGCACACCATGCCTTGTAACGATTTCATTGAGGTAGAGTCTAGCTAACCTATCCATCTTATAATCTTCACGCATTGGTAGAAAATGAGCAAACTTGGTCAGTCATTCTATGATAGACCAGGTTGCATCATGCCCACTATTAGTCCTTGGCAATTTTGTGACAAAATCCATGGCTATTCTCTCCTATTTCTACTCGGGAATCTCAGGTTACTACAGTAAGCCGGATGGCCTCTGATGTTCAGCCTTAATCTTCGAACAAGTCAAGCACTTACTAACATACAAGGCTATATCTTTCTTCATTCCCAGCCACCAGTACATATCCCTAAGGTCATAGTACATCTTATCCGCTCCTGGGTGTACTGAGTATTTTGACTTATGGGCTTTGTCCATTATCATGGTTCTCACATCACCCGTCAAAGGAACCCATATTTGATCTAGATAGTACCACGCTCCATCACTCCTATGTTCCATCTGCTTGTCAAACCCTCGCAGCATTTTTGTTTGTGCATTGACAACCTCAGATGCTTTATTCTGAGCCGCTAGTATCCTATCCTTGATACTCGACTGAATGATCATGCTCATTGCTTGAACTCTCTTAGGCTTAACTCTCTCCTTTCTACTTAGTGCATCGGCTACTACGTTCGCTTTACTAGGATGGTAGCGAATTTCGCAATCATAGTCGCTGAATAGCTCTATCTAACAACGTTGACGCATATTCAGCTCCTTTTGCTTAAAGATGTGTTGGAGACTCTTGTGGTCGGTGTATATGATGCTCTTCGTCTCGTACAAGTAGTGTCTCCAGATCTTAAGGGCAAATACAACTGCACCCAATTCTAAATCATCGGTGGTGTAATTCATCTCTTGAATCTTCAATTGTCTAGAGGCATATGCTATCACCTTACCCCTCTGCATTAGTACACAACCTAGTTCTAGACCTGACACATCGCAGTATACCATGAACAATTCTAGTCTATCGGGGAGAGCTAGAACAGGTGCATTACATAACTTATCCTTCAAGATTTGAAATGCCTCCTCATGTTCCTCACCCTAATCATAGGTCTTATTCTTCTGAGTTAAGATGGTGAGTTGTTTAGCGATCTTGGAGAAATTCTTAATGAATCAACGGTAATATCCTGCCAAACCTAAGAATGAACGAACTTCATATGACGTTCTAGGGGCTTCCTATTTCTTAACAGCTTCAACCTTATTGGGGTCTACATGTATGCCATCACCGTTAATCACATGCCTAAAGAACTGTATAGTTTCTCCTTCTCGAGCAGTTCTAAGATTAACCCTAGATGCATCTCATGCTCCTCCTTTGTCTTAGAGTAGATCAAAATATCATCTATGAATACAATCATAAACTTGTCTAGGAAGGTCTACACACTCGGTTCATCAAGTCCATGAATATCGCTGGTGCATTCGTCAAACCAAAGGGCATTACTGTAAACTTAAAATGTCCATATCGAGTTCTAAATGCAGTCTTTAGAATGTCGTCCTCGTGCACTCTCAGCTGATGGTATCCGGACCAAAGGTCTATCTTAGAGAAATATTGTGATCCTTGTAGTTAGTCAAATATGTCATCTATCCTAAGGAGGGGATAAGATTCTTGATGGTTAATTTATTCAAATCTCTATAGTCGATACACATCCTAAATGAACTGTCCTTCTTCTTTACAAATAATACCGGTGCTCCCCATGGCGATGAACTTGGTCGTATGAAACCTTTGTCCTAGAGTTCTCTGAGTTGACTTGAAAACTTCTCCATTTTAAAAGGCGCCAAACGATAGGGAGACTTTGAAACGGCATTGCTTCAAGGATTAAGTCGATATGAAACTCGAATTCTCGGGAAGGTGGTAATCCTGATAGGTCATCAGGAAATACCTTGGGAAAGTTCCTAACTACAACAATGTCTATCAGTTTCTGCTCTTCGGCCTTTGCACTCATGAGGTGTCTCATCTTCTCTTCTGGCTTTTCTCCTAAAACTTTAAGTATTTTGCCGTCTGGTAGTGGAATCCTAACTACCTTCTCATGGCAAACAATTTTGGCCTTGTGCCTAGACAGCCAATACATTTCCACAATCACATCAAAACTTCCATGTCCAAACGGTATCAAGTTGATGTCGAAGGTATGACCTTCTATCACCAGTTTACAACTGCATATAACCTTATTGATTTCGACTAGTTTCCCACTGGCTATCTCAATCTCATAAGCAAAATCTAGGTTACTAGGCTCTATGTCTAACAAAGTATGAAAGTAGTGGAAACAAAGCTATAATTGGCATCGAAATCAAATAGTGTTGTAGCATAGTGGTTGTTTAGAGTAAATGTACCCGTCACAATGTTCAGGTCCTGGAGAGCTTTGTCAGATCAATATTCCTTAATGAAACACTGATATACTGTCAACTATGCGGAATCTAGTTGGCAGTACTAAGAAGAACACACAATGATTAATCAAACGATTTGTATTACTACACTTTGAATCTGCCTAAGTTTGCAGATCCCTAATACAATACTAATCTCTAACTAATGCTTTTTCTGTTGTTGCTTTGTTGTTCGTGTTCATATATCTTCTAATACCTTCCTAGAGATCCTTTTATAAACATAAGGATAACTCTAGTAGTTGTACAGTCCTTGTATGACATAAACACTAATCAATACTAATCTTTAAAATAACTGTTACAAGATAATTACTAACATAACCGTTTAAATAATAATCCTTTAAGATTCCTTTATTCACGGCAGTACTTTGACTTTTCCATACTAAGCATGCAGTACTTCGATCTTCAACTTAGCAGTACTTTGACCTTGTACTTAGCAGTACTTTGACCTTCTGTCTTGTATGTCCCAATAAATTTCTTGATTGTTACCATTGGAATGATCAATCAATAGGCTGCATTAGTTAAGGGGAGGCAAGATGATTTGTTGTACAGTTTGTATGAAGTGTTTTGTGAGCAGAAGAATATTGACAATGGTGATGTTTTTCATAGAGTTATTTGGGTTCTAGAGAGTAATTGGAGAAAGCTATCGATGTTACTAAAGAACTTTTATTGCCAAACTTGTTTAATTTTTGGTTGCCAAAAGTTAGTACCGATAGGCTTATAGTTAGTACTGACAAGCAAAGTTTGTACCGCTATAAAGACGTTAGAGAAAATATCGGTAGGGGTCTAAAGTGTAATTTTTGGTGGTTTCTTTGACATTGAGATTGCTAATACTATAAATACCCATCTCAAATACACAATTTATTCACCTACACTCTCTTAATCGAATTCAATTAACGAACCCTAATTTTTCATCACTGTCGATCAACAAAATCAATTCAACAATGAATGGTTTGGATTTCTACTCAAAGCACAATATGGTTTCCTACTTGGAAAAGAATGATGGAAACACTGAGTTTCATCAGATTATGGACTTTCTTCACCTACAATTTTTGGTAAATTGTCAACCATTAACAGGTTTGAGATTCTTTACCAAAACTGTTTGATTTGGACTAGACCAATTCTTATATCTGCAGATATGTGAATTGATTACCATTTGTTGTGTGGTGGTTAACCAACACTCAATCCCCTTAAAAACCGTTTTATTCTTAAATAATTTGTCCTCAAACCTTTTTGCACACTCAAATCTGTCGAAGAATATATCAAAGAACACATTTTTAACTAGCAGGACTTTCAACAAATACTGTTTGTTTTTAAACTAGCAGTACTTTGGAGTAAGGAGTTTACTGCATGTTTCACAGTTAAGTCTATTAATTAAAATACAATATGTTACATTCAAGAAAATTTTTGATAAATCATACCATTTTTTTTAAGAATCCATCGCGTCTTTAGTTGTCCATAAGAAGAATAGATGTATCAATGTAATGGCTATCTCATTCTCATCTTCAACTTCCATTCCATGATCCAGCATCCTGATCATCAACTCTCCTAGATAGAAGGAGAGCTTCTTCAGCCACATGTAATCATTGTACCAACCCTAACACTAGTGTATGCACTCCCGAAGAGTCATTAAGTCTCCATTATATGATTTTCCCAATCTTCTTAGATGTCCTCCAGAAGTCATCATCACTTGTTTTCAGGAGTCTCCCAAATGGTTTTAAATCACCTAGAAGTACCAAAACTTAAACCAGTTGGAGAATGTGCTCATAATAGTCTTGTACAAACCCGATAAGGTGTGATATAAATCATGTCTATCCAAGATATGCAGTTATCTCCCACAAAGTATTGTAAAGCTCTAAAAATGATATTTTGCCCTAAAAATTATAAAGTAAACTCTCCGATCGTGTGAGTCAATGACTTGTTTGAACTCGTAATCACGGAAGATTGCTTATCTAGTGACTCGTCTATCTTGTGCATTCTGCCTTAAAGTCTACAATCCTAAGATAGTTTCTAAGCGCATCAATTGTTTCTGTCCTCAACTCAACTTAAGCTTCTTTGATGGCTTTTCTTCAGAAATTGTAGCTTTTCTCTTCCTTAAGAGTCTCTTTGTATCTCTTTCCTGCAACAACTGCTTTTCTTTCTCTGAGCCCATTGGAATAAAATCTTTGAAGGAGTCTTTGATGGATTCTTGAACTTTGTCATACAGTTCCTTCATCTGTGGATACCTAAGCTTTTGTAAATTCTTGTATCCTTGACCTTTTAAGAAGTTCATCATTTGATTCCTTTCTTGAGCAAGAGAAGTAGGTTTCTTCAAAATAGTCTTTGGCTTTGCTTTCTTCAATTCTTCCAACCTTTTTCTTTCTTCTTCTGCATCCCATTCAGCTTGAATCTTTCTAGCAACCTCCTCATCATTTGTAGTTTCCAAGGCTCTGATTTGTTGAAGAGTTAATTTCTTCTTTTTGGGCTCTTCAACCAATATCCCTTTGCCTTTATCTTTTGGATCAGTAGCTTGAGTTGGTTGTTGAGGTTGAGATTGTATGGGACCAGGAATGCTTAAACCTCTTGGCCTACTGATATTGAGAGAGATATCAGCAAGAACTTCATTAACTTTGAACTGTTCTTCAGGCTCTACATCTTGAGTTGGACGAATTGGGCTTGAAGGACCTGCTTCATCATCAAAATTTAGGGTCCTTGGAGTAATAGTACTCTGTCTAGCAGTACTTTGAATTGTCTCCAAATCCAATTCTTCAGTATCTCCACTCTTTACATCAGAAGCCTCTTTCTCTTCAACATTGATTTCTTCAGTTTCATCACTTTTTCGTTCCAAATCAGGAGTAACAGCAGCATTTTTATCAACAATATCTTCAACGAAAAAATCTGCTGTATAATCTTCTTGAACATAGTGCTCTTCAGACAAAGTACCTTCATCCTTATTCCTCCCCAGTTTGACTGAAGACACTTTCTTCTTATGCTTCTTCCTTTGCTTCTTTCTTCTCTTCTTAAGATTCTGACTTTCTACCCAAAAAGCGTGATGTTTGACCACTGGCTGTACGAATTTGGACAGTTTCTTGAGTTTGGCCTTTAGCTTGTGAATCTGTTTGGCTTGAGAAAGAGTTTGCTTCTTGAGCCTCCTAACTTCCCTGTTTAAAGCATAGAGATCCAAAAGTCCCTCATCTCCTCCAGATGTTTGAGACGCATCTGTGGGAGTATAATCATTGGGAGATTTTGGAGTACCCTGAGTTTCAGCAGTACCTTGAGTATGAGCAGTACCTTGAGATGCAGCAGTACCTTGAAGACTACTATCTTGAGCAGCACTTTGAGTAGGGGTACCTTGAGCATCCCTTGGAGAATTTTCAGCCCGAGAATGAGTGCTCTCACTTTGTGCTTCCTCTGCTGCTAATGCTGTAACTACCTCTAACATGGGTGGAGTCAAAGGTGTAATCCTACCTGAGAACTTAGGACTATTCTTTCGCATAAAGGTAAAGACCTTAGAGGGAAGAGTAACTGATGGTAGAAAATTCGTAGGTCTGGTTACTCCCTCTAATTGTTTGTTCAAAAATAGT
>BQNB010024377.1:41001-55818 GCA_026074375.1 Tanacetum coccineum
AACATCCAATCAGGACCTTTTCCCTTTTGATTTTCCTGATTCTCAAGAAAGTTTACATGAAGACAATCTTGAACCTGTTCTTGTTGTCCCTGTTATAGACTCTGCATCCCTTTGATGTTAGTAGAGTAATCACCAACAAATATCCTTTTCTGACTTGCATCAAACATTACAAATGATCCAGAGTATTAAGTATAGTCAGAGAGCATCCAAAAGGTCTCATGAAACTGATGTTAGGGGATCTTCCCATCAAGATTTCATAAGGAGTCTTCATTTGAGGTTTAGTCACCAACACTCTATTAAGCACATAACAAGCAGTATTGACGGCTTTCAGCCAAAATGGAAGAGGTAGAAGGGAAGTCTGCTAACATGAGTTCTAGCCAGCTTCAATAAGAGTCCTATTCTTTCTTTCCTGCAACTCGATTTGCTGTGGAGTCATGGCAATGCTATATTCTCTCTTTGATTCCTTCTGGCACAAAAACTCTCATTCATAGGTTGATTCTTGAACTCTGGTCCATGATCACACCTGGGGTCTTCACTTTATGTCTTGTCTGTTGTCCCCAAACCCACAATCAAATTCATGAATGCATATCATATGTTTCATCTTGTAGGCCAAGAGAAAAACCAACCCCCCCCCCCCTAGAACTGAAATTAGCTTCAGTCAATCAGTGACCACCAGCAGTACTTTTTCGTGTTTATACTCTCTACTGAAAACAGGTCTCAAAACAAATCCGCATATGTAGCAATTCAAGAGGTTCTCTAACAGTCTTTCTCATATCGTCGTGCCAAAAAAAAATGATGCCCTGTGCGGTGTACCCTTTCTACTTGCCACACAATGAGTGGATCAGGCTTGAAGGTATTTGAAGGTAAACCCACAAACCAGATAGCCTTTAACCAAACTTGTTTGAGTATTTTGAAGTGACCATGCCCACAGTCTTCTGTGCCATAGGACAGCTTCATCTTGTTGCCTTTTGCAACAAACAAGTGATTCCACCAGAGGGAATAATATGTCTTTAGATCCACGTGTAGGACATCATTCTGTCGGGATGCTCTAAGAATCATCCAATTTCTTCATCACCAAACTTGAATTTTGGAGTAGGAGAAGACATGCTTTATCTGTGAAGAGTACGCATTGTGCTTCTTATCACAGATTTGAGAAACAGATAAAGAGTATACTTGAGCTCTTCCACATGTTGCGAACTTCTCAAAAATCTAAGCATGTATGTCTTAATGGTTCCGTTTTCTCCTGGGAGGATTCCTTGTCCACCTTTAGAGTCATTTCCGCTAATGGCCACCAGAACACTTGATACTCTTTAAAACACAACAATCAGACACGTGTCCTTGTCTGCCTGTCATACTCTTCCTGAGCCTCCACTGTCTATGATAGCATTGTCCTTAGATCTTCCTCTGGATTGCCCGGTACACAATCAGTTTCAGTAGAATTAGACTCTTTTAGGACCAAGGCAGTTACTGACTTGGATACCCCTAGGGGTAGTCTACATACTCATATTGCTTGTGTGGTATGATCCATTTACCCCTATTCACAGAATCTCAGGATAGTTCCTTTTGGTTTCATGTGTTGTTTTGGACTTATCATAGGCACTCTTCTTGACAGTTGTGGAAGTACTGTTGGGTCCAACAGTACTTCTTTCGTTACAGATCGTTTATCATTTTATTGGGTCTTTGTGGTTCTTTTGAGGATTCCTTGTGGTAGAAGCCTCGATGGATGGTGGAGTATTCTTGGAGTCTGATCTTCTACTATCAACCTTGGATAATAACTTCCCATCAGTACGTTCGTGAAAGTACTGCCATGTTGGTACTCTAGATCGAGCAGCACCTTGATAAGTCCATTAGCAGTACTTTCTTGAAGGTACTGTCCTCTGTGTCATTTTGGTCAACAGTACTTATCAAACCCATCCCTTTGTATTACTTGTGATGGAATAAAGGATCTCTTTGGTGAGGGTTCTAGTGATTGTCTTGCGAATTACTATGGTTTACTCTTTGTGGATGTTGTTCCAAATGGTCTCGTTCCCCTTGAACCCCTGTGTTCCCTTAGATTTATGAGTTTGGGTGTGTTGGGAGGTTCTTTATTAGATTGCAGTCCTTAATAAGATGGATTTTTTTTAGGGGGGAGTAAACTGTAACATACAAAATAGTTTACCCCCCCTTTTGTCCCAAGTCCCTTTGTCCTTGATTCTTGACCAACACTGTTTGACTTGTGTTTGGTGACCTGTTTTCAAAGATTGTTCACTTATTCTCTGTGTTAAAAACAGTTTCCTTATTGGACTCTCTGAAATATCAGTCTCTTCATATCATTATCAGACCCAATTCTTCAATTATGACTTTATTTCTATCAATGCTGAGTGACTAGAGTTTGTTTTCTCTTGATTATCAAACTTTATTCCTATTGCTAGTTCATCTTCCCTGTAAAGGAGACATTTGCCCTAGGTGGAATTATTGTACTGTAGGGTGAGGTATGCTTTGTAGGCTTTTCTCTTTGATATGTTTCATATGTAGAATCACGTCAACGGTCATCCCCAGTGAATAGTCACTTTCAGCATACTATTACTAGGACTCTAAATCCCAAAACCTATGCCATGACTGTATCTCGACACATATCTTTGTTTGTTTAGGACTTCGGTTGTGAAGTACGAAGCAATTTGACCATTTTTCAAGTTTTACTGTGAAATTCATACTCTTTCTTTTAAGACTTGATCTAATTCTTTTGTTTTTCTTCTAGTTTCAAATTCCTTATCTTTAAGTCTATTCATTGTTCATACTTATCACCCTGCATATTCATTCTTTTCATGTGTTTTAAGCATGGACTTCTTTAAAAATAAAATAATTGGGGGAAACTCTAAGCTCATTGATTGATCTAGAATTTCAGTCTAGCTTTTGTAAATTTGTCTCTTTCTTTTGTAGTTTTCAAGGAACAGTTTATAAGTCTTAATACATTTGGAACAATATGGGCGCTAGTATGTGATAGACCGCTGGGCGAGCCATTATCATGTAAGATAAGCTAGATAGAATGGACCCCCTTCTCCATCAGCTGCTTCCGTTGCTCCAGCGTATAATTCCCATAACCACTCTGCATGTGTATTAGCGAGGATATACTCTCGGGCATGTGCTCTGCATCACAAAACGCTATGAGCAAATCAATCTTGTTACCTATTCCCCAGTCAGGGTGATATTCATAGATCCCTATGTTCAATGGTCAGCATCAACTCCTTGGTCCAATCAATATTTTACTTGTTGTTGTGGCCACCAAGGCTTTTGAGTTTGAATCTTCAATTAGCCACAATCCTCTTCTCATTACGACCAATTTGCTTTGTTTTCCTGGTATTTAGCAAAATTCCACTCCTCTAGCAAATGAACCTAACTTTTTGACAGTTAAAGCTTTCAATTTTTGACTTAGAAATGGTAATTCCATTCTTTGGCTGATGGTCAATGGATCTCCATGTCTTGCCTCATAAATTCCTTATCCTTGCTGTTATCATAGCCACTTGCATCGAATGTCAATTTCTTTCCATCGCATCTTCATCCAATTTGCAGCAGGTCTTCATCAGTCATGGTTGAGATCAGATGCTTGTTGAGCAAAGAAGGAAACATCATGATTTCATCGAGTGAGAATCAGTTGGCAGCAGGTGGCACCTTGCTCGAGATAGCTTGAGTATATCCTTTTGGGATATGTGTGATGGTTCAGCAGTACTTTGTTTAAAGTACTGCCCTTTGACTTGCATGTGGACATGAAAAGCAATTGTTTGAGAGTTTGATTGGAGACTCCTTCAATTCATGCTCATACACCTTTAAGGTGTGTAGAGCATCATCAAGTCTAACTCGTCTAATCCAGGGTTGTTTTCGTTCTGGTGCGTATTGTTTGTTCGGTTGCCTCTGAATCATGGTAGGCCACTACATGCCACACAGCTGGTAGGCTTCTTAGAAATTTCAGTTTGCATCTTCAATGGGACACCGTTAGCCATCATGTATGCAAGCATGTAAGAAATATGTTGAATACCTTTCATATGCTTGAATCTAGTTTTCAGATCCAATAGTGAATGTCTCAAATTGTTGTATTCAACAGATTCTTTTGCATCTTCTTTGTGCTTGTTTCCTCCAAATCTTGTTTTAGGCTTTCCATAAAGATCTTGCATCTACCGCCATCATGACAAAAAAAAGATCATTATATGCTTGTTTTGATTTGGAAAGCTCAGCATCAAGATTCAAACACTTTTCACACGTTTCACACTTTTGCATTTCCATATTCACAGAATCATTATTCAATGACATAGAATTCATCACAGTTAACTGTACATCTTGAAACATGATTTTTTTATAAGAGTCGATCATTTTCCAAAAGAATTTCTTTTTTAGCAATTTCCCAACATTGTTTATCAACTGAAAACTGTTGAACAACCGCTTCCATTTGGTCAAAAACTATTTGTACTTCCGTTATTTCATTTAAAAGATCTTTATCAAACACATTGAAGATGTCTTTCAAAGATTTTAGAAATGGAATAATTTCATTATTAAAAATAGTTTTTTGTATGTTCAAACCCCCATTCACCTTCTTCAAGAGCATTAGGTGTTGTCCTCTTCTTCACTACTGAGTCAAACTGGGTGAGGTGGAATTTAAGCTTTTTAAGGCTTGCACTCACCAAACTCACCTTAGGTAGTTCACTAGGAACATCTACTATGACATGTGGTGTGTAAGAAGGTTCAATGGTTGGACTAATTATACGAAACCAAAAAGCTTGTTCAGCTGATAATTCTTGTTGTGGAGAAAAACGTTTTCCAAAATCTCCAATTAGGCTATTTAATTTTTCATAATCGATAGGTTTATGAGAAATTTTCTTTGCAATAACTTCAGGATCCTTTGCTTTTTCAGACATTTTTATCGACTTTTTCTTCCAAAATCAATGTTCATCATCAATCACATGCATAGCAACATGTGTATTAGTCATTACAACACCATCATACAAGGTTGGTTTTATCCGCTGAGCTTTCTTAAGATAAAATGGATTTTGATAACCTAGAGCTTGTTTGTGTGTATTATCATAAAACGCTTGTGGCTTAGTTAACATGTGCACTGTTTCAGCAGATTGACCCACTTTATAAACAATATTATCAAGTTCCTTAATCTTCTTTTCCAAATCAATTTCATTTTCCATATATTTATTTACTTTTTCTTTGGATTCATTTTTGAAAACTGTAAAAGTTTTGAATAACGATTCCTTTTCTTTGATTTGTTTAGAAAGATTTTGCTCAAGTGAGTCAATTTGTTCTTTGAGTGCAAGTTTCTCTCTAATCATATCATCCATTTGAGAATCAATCATTTTTTCACGACTGCTTAAATCAATATTAAGACGTTGTTTAAAAATTTTAACCTTTTCCTTATATCTCTCAAGCTCAGTGGTTATTAATTCATTATCCTTTTCCCAATTATTTACATGATTAATCATTTGTTCGGACATTTGCTCAATCACAAATAAAATTATTAAATCTTGTTGTGCCTGCAAATTAGTATCTTGAACAGTTGCCTGTTGTGTTTCTTGCAAATATTGAGAATATGGAATGATATTGCTATCACTAGATATCTCATTATCTGTAAAATCCATAACTAGTGATTGTTCAAAATCCTGCAATGCATTCACACTTTGATTATCCATATCATTTAGATAGGTTTCAGAATTAGGTACCTCTGAGATAACGTCAGAACCATAGTTGGAAATGTTGGCCACAAGAACTGCTTGTGCAGTCGAGAGATCATCACAGTCAAAATCATAAGTATCGAGATCCTCAGTCTCGAAAGCAGCATTGTGAGGAATGACTGTCTGAGCTTGACCTGCTGGAATTCTTGGATCTGCAAGAAATGCGAGTTGCTCCTTATCTAATATTTGTCCAGCTTCCTAAGCTTCTGCTAACATTGCTTTCTCCTTATACCATGCATCATTCCTTGGTCGCTTAGGCTGAGTGCATTGCCTAGCCATATGTCCTTCACCTAGGCAGTTGTAGCATTTAACAACTTTTGCCTGTCCACTTGTAGTATTTCCCCTTTAACTAGTAGCATTGCTCTTATAAGTAGTACCAGAATAATGTTGCCCTTGTCTCCCCTGAACTTGTTGCACTGTAACCCTGCCATCATGAATAGTGGCTTGGTTTCTTGGATTAGAGGAAGTTCTGAGCTGATTATTGGTAGAAGGGAAGCTTGAAGAAGCTACAGCTGTTAGAAAAGCCATTGCTTTATTGAGACAAGCAATTAGATCATCTTCGGGAGAAAACACAGGAACAGCAAAACCTAAGTCTACAAACGGTGACTCATTCATAAGTTGTGTAGGAGCTTGAGGTGATTGATAAGCAACTTGTGGAATTACTTGTGGAACAGTTAATGTTTGATGATTCATTTGAGACTGATATGTATGTGATGGTGGAATGGATGAATGATTTAATTGAGTTTGTAATGGATAATGAGATGAGTAATGTTGATTTGGTTGAATTGATGCATGTTGTGATGGTGAAAACTGTTGTTAAAGTTGAGGATTGTTGTAAGAAGACTGATAAGTGTTGAAGTGAGGTGGTGTTATTTGCTGATTTGCAACGAATGCAAGTGGATCTTGATTGCGTTCACACATAATACGGACTTCATTTGCATGGAGTTCGTGTTGTTCAAGATATGCATGAAGTTGATCAAAGTTGGAGGTATGCAAATCTTTAACAAGCTTGACATCAGTCATAAACTTACTCCATTCCGGTGGAAGACTGTTTAAGAACTTGGTATTAACTTGAAATTGCTCCATTTTCATTTTGTAGATGTTTATATCGTTAATCATCTGAGTAAATATCAAGTAATACGTGTGAAGTGATTCCCCCTTGATGTGAGTAAACTTATCAAATGCATCATACAGCTTACACTCTCTTTCCTGCTTTGTCAAAGATGTACCTTGCATTAGTAACCGAACTCTCTCCCATAAATCTTTAGCAACTCTGTGATGATTCACAAGTGAATAGATATCAGCAGGAAGACCTTGAAGAATGATATTGGTAGCTTTCATATCACAATCTGCTTGAATTTTCGCAGCAACAGATAATTCAACATATTTCTTTGTTCTGATCACACCGTTCTCTTCAACCGTAGGCCAAATGAGAGGACCATTTTCGACTGATTAAAGTATCATTCTTCCGTGCTCTCTATTTTGCATGTATAATTTTATTCGACTTTTCCAAGAATCATACAGGTCCTTGTCCAACATAGGTAGACGATTGTCAGCACCGAAGAGTATCATGTACTCAACAAGAGTATTCTTTTGTCCAAGTGAAATAATTGAATCCATTTCAATGTGATAAGATTAAGATGATCGAACAGTGATTGGAGGTTGTTGTGTTAAAGTGAGGTTTGATTAATGAAGTTGAGTCTTTCAGAATACATGGGATTTTACAATTCTTGATAAAACCGGGAAATCAAATTTTCACGGTATTTTACAAATCAAAGAACAACCGTATAATTCACCTAATAAACGTGTATAGTTCTCCCTTGTAAAGCATATAAATCACCTTCACAAAATATGCATATAAATCGCCTTAACAAAATATCACGTATAAATCGCCTGTTGATAAGTACACGTATAAATCGCCTGAGCAAACACACGCGTATAAATCGCCTGTTGATAAGTATACGTATAAATCGCCTGAGCAAACACACGCGTATAAATCGCCTTTACAAACTTTACGTATAAATCGCTTGAGAAAATCAACGTGTATAAATCGCCTTTAGTGAAAACGTATAAATCGCCTGAACTAAATAATCCGTATAATTCGCCTATAGGAACGTATAAATCGCCTGAAGAGAAAAATATGTATAGTTCGCCTATAGAACCAAGTATAATTCTCCTGAGCAATCAAACACGTATAATTCGCCTATAGAACCAAGTATAATTCGCCTATAGAAACGTATAAATCGCCCGATTCACTTCGAAACTCAAAAACTAAAAATCTTAAAAAGACTCACTTTTTGACGTTTTTACCCGATTTTTCTTGTACTTCTTACCTATCTAAGACTATTAGAACCTTAAAAACACAAACTTTAACGTTTTTGACACGAAAAATTTGAAATCAAGATTCTTGGTACAAAACCCTCTTTTTAACCAAAAAGACTAAAAAAGATGATATTTTTTTATGGTTTTTGACAGATTTTTTTGTACTTCTAGTCTATACTAAGATAACTAAAAAAGAAAGTTAAGAGCTTTATGGTTTTTAAACCCTCAAAAGGTGAAAATCTTTAGATGGATTCGAACCAATCACACGAACAAAAAGGGTATATAAAACGCATACAAAACCTTCACAAACACCCCATGGTTCTTGATACCAATTGTAGAATATCTTAACACATGTATGAAAGGATTGACTTTAGGTTTTAAAGAGAGAAAGAGATGGTTGGATGAACACTTAGAGAGAGAAAGAAAAATGACAATATTAGCTTAGTGAGAATGTGACAAATGAACAACCAACACCCTCTCCATGTGTGGAGAGGGTTTATATATGACCACCAATGGCCGGATATGGGCTTTAGTGGGCTTTTCCATGGGCCTTGAGCCCGGTTAGCTTTCTAACTTAGCCTTACAACTTACTACGAGCTACGACTATCTATATTGGAAGTGACCGACACTTTTTCGTATTTCTAACACTTTGACCCAGATGCTTGAACTTTAGCCTTTAACCCAGATGTTTTACCATAGCCTTTGACCCAGATGTTTGTACCTTATCCTTTGACCCAGATGCTTGTACTTTAGCCTTTAAAGATGCCTCATATGCTTGTGCTTTAGCCAAAATACATGTTTTAGCCTTTGAAATGTCTGAGAAAGAAGGTTTTGCATTACTCTTATTGCCTCCAGACTTTGAACCCCAGAACCTGTTATTGTCCTTGTACTCATATGATAAATACTCGTACCATTTTAGCAAACTCTTAGATGGTCCTTTGTTGGATTTGCATTCTAGAGAGATATAAACAATCTCCTAACAAGTGCTAATCTGAGAAGTGCTAGCTGAGTCTGAGTTATTGTTGTCTAAGTCTGAGCTGTTGTTGTCTGAGCTACTATCTGAAATGATAGTAATGATTTCTGCATGGTAACAACAAACTCCTAAACAAGAAAACTCCTAAACTTGATCATATTGAAACCAAACAAACTGCAAATATGATCCTATTCAATCCTATTCAGGCTAAATATTCAAGCTACAGTAGAAACTCTATAAAATAATACACTTGGGACCACCAAAATTTATTAATTAAAAGAGTTATTAATTAATCGATAAATTAATAATTATTAATTTATATATTAATTAATATTTTATTAATTTATAGTATACAAATGGTTGGAAGAAAAATTCTCTATATATTAATTAATATTTTATTAATTATTGTATACAATGCATGTATATCAAATGAACGGCCCAATTTGAAAGAAACCTTCAATCTCCCACCTTATTATGCTTCTTGTGTTCAATGTATCACTTTATGGACATTAAAAATATTTTCTATATAAATACAAGATCAAAATAGGTTAACACAAACAAATCATACACACAACATGGCTTCCCATCTTAAAGGTGTGAAAAAAACAACAATGACAGACGAGATTCGAAGAGCATTATGCAAGCACAACAAGGATAATCCAAGTCTCACTCAAAAGCAATTGCAAGAATGGGTTCATAGTAACTATGGTTTGCAGGTGAGTCAAGCGACAATATCGAATACAGTTAAGCGGTCTTTAGAGTATCTCTCACTTGCTCCCGAAAGAGGCGATGTTAAGCGACACAAACCGGCAAAATTTCCTGACCTAGAAAAATCTCTCTATGAATGGATTCTTCAATATCAAGAACATGTGAATATGACAGGTGAACTAATCATCGAGAAGGCGAAAAAGTTCATGAAAGATATGTATCCAGTGGATACTCCAGACTTTACTTTTTCTATTGGTTGGCTTGGAAAGTTCAAAGCAAGATATGGAATTAAAAATTTCCGGCGTTTTGGAGAGAGTGGATCTGTTGAAATGGAGGGCATGGAGGACAAATTAAAATCCATAAGAGACAAAGTTGATCAGTTTGAAATGAAAGACATCTTTAATATGGATGAAACAGGTTTGTTTTTTTATTATTTTATTTTATATTTTGTACTTTAGTGATGTAATTATTTACATGTTTTGATCTTAAACAGGTTTGTTTTTTAGACTTCAACCGGATCATTCCCTTGCAACAATGCAGCTTGAAGGGAAAAAACAAGACAAGGAAAGACTAACTGTTGCTATTTGCTGTAATGAGGACGGTTCGGAAAAACTTCCTTTATGGATTATTGGGAAATATGCTAAACCAAGGTGCTTCAAGAATGTAAACTTGAACAGTCTGAACTGTGAGTACCGTGCTAACAAACGAGCTTGGATGACTGGTGTGTTATTTGAAGAATATGTTCGCCAACTTGATAAAAAAATGGTTGGAAGAAAAATTCTCTTGATTGTGGATAATTGCCCTGCTCATCCAAAAATTATTGAAGGATTACGAAATGTTGAATTATTTTTTTTGCCACCAAACACAACTTCAAAAATTCAACCTTGTGACGCGGGGATCATACGAGCTTTTAAGATGCATTATCGTCGTCGATTTTATAGAAGTCTTTTGGAGGGTTATGAATTAGGGGTTCCAAATCCAGCAAAAATAAATGTATTAGATGCAATGAATCTTGCAATTTCAGCATGGACTATGGATGTTAGTGCAAATACAATTGCGAACTGCTTTCGTCATTGTAAACTTCGATCAACAGATAACATGACTTTTGAGAACTCAGATGAAGGTGGTGAAAGCACTCAAGAACTCCAGAATTTGATCAAAGAGTTGGGTTATCGCAATGCAATGGATGTCGAAGATGTTCTGACTCACCCAGAAGAAAATGTAGTTGCACAGTTGTTGACTGATGAAGAAATTATTGAAAACGTTATTGGAATTAATAAAGATGATATCGATGAAGAAGATGATGAAAGTTCTACAATGGAACCCCCTTCACGAAACGAAGCTATTAAAGCGGCAATCACATTGAACAATTTCTTGTTGAGCTATGAGAAAACAACACCAGAAGTTCTTACCATGCTAAGGAAAATTAGAGACGAGATTCAAGGGGAAATTGATTTCAACAAAAAACAAAAGACAATTGAGTCATTTTTCAAGAAACCTTCATAAATCATTCATGTAATATGCTATATATAAGGAATTATTAATTTATATTTTATATGGGGTCTAAAGAAATTATCAAAAATGTATAATCTTATAATTTTAGCGAATTATTAATTTAGCACCCTATCCCCGAGTCGGGACCGGCAAAAAATATTATCTTAGAGAGTTTATTAAATAATCGAGTATTAATTTATCGAGTTTCTACTGTATTTTTAAAATTTTTAGTTTACACGTTTTCTTTCGTTTTCAAAAATTATTGGTTTATATATTTCTAAAATTATTGGTTTATATATTTCTAAAACTTTTGGTACGTAAACGTATGAAAACGTATAAACCAAAAAATTTAAATAATTACAAATTGTCGTTGAAACATAGTAATATTACAAGTATGAAAAATATTTTTTTTTGCAAATAATAAAAAAACCGTATGAAAATGTATAAACCAAAAAAAAAAATTTGAATTTTTTTACGAGTATAAAATCATTACAATATTTTTTAGCCCTAAAATTATCTCGCCCAGGGGAGCAAGATAAAATAGTGTGTTTGTTTTACAAGTATAAAAAATATTACAAAAGTATAAAATAATTACAATTTTTTTTTTACAAAAAACATATTAATATTACAAGTATAAAATAATTACAAAAAATATATGAAAACATATAAACCAAAAGTATTTATTTGAAAAAAAAATTATATAAAAAAAAATTTGTAGGTAAATAATTTATAAAAGTACCAAACTTACAACATTATCCTTTTGTAGCCCTAGAAATCCTATGTGGTCGCCGCCTATGAAAAAAAACCTTTTACCTGCTAAGTGGGTCAAAGACCCCCAGGAAGGACAAAAAATGAACATTAATGATCACAACAGAAAATAATGATAGTATGGGTTAGAAAAGTATATGATGTCAAGTATGATAATTCTTTCGGATTTGCCCAATACATAATCAAGGTTATTGAATTACACATAAGCTCACTATCTTATACTTTATAAATTTGTAACTTAGTACACCTATTTTAGAAATTTGGCCATTGAATTACTTATAATTAGGTCATAAAACTTTTGATATTTATTAAATTTGTACTCCTATGTTAAGTTAGGCTATGATGATCTGTTACATATAGGGGTGTCAAACGGGTCAACCCGACCCGAACCCGATAAAGCCTTATAGGGTCGGGTTCATTCGGGTCCAACTCGGCTTATCGGGTCTATCGGGTCAACCCGACCAACCCGATAGCCTTATAGGGTCGGGTTAGGGTTATTTTATTTTATTTTATCGGGTTCAACCCGATAACCCGATAAATGTATAAGCATACACTGTATTTTTTTTTCATTCTGGCCCATGGCTATTAAGCAAATGAATTTTTTAGCCGAAAACACATCATATCTAAACTACCTAGTTTGTCGTAGGTGTCTGGTTGCGAGGGTTGAATATCAAAACCAAAAAAGTTGCCAAAAAGTTTGACGAATTTCTTCTTTGTCATTAAACATATTCTCATCTATACCAATACCATGGTTGTTTAGTTTTACGACTAGCTATATAAGTAAGTTTACTTCTCCTACAACTTAATTAAAATAACTTGCAGGACATGTTTGCTGAGTTGTTAATTACATTCATAAGTTTAGAATGGGCATTAAGTAAGCTAGTAAGGAATCCACGAGTGATGAAAAAGCTACGAAAAGAGATTAGCAGGCAAACCAAAAATCACTGATGCAAACAACGAAGTATGTTTAAATATGATCAAATATGCCACTGTGGTTTTTTCTTTTACATGTTCAACCCGACAACCCAACCCGATTCAACCCGACCCGTTTTGACCCGATAACTGGTAACCCGATACTTTATAGGGTCGGGTTAGGGTCAATATTTAGGACACCAAAACCCGATTCAACCCGACACGATCAACCCGATAACCCGACAACCCGACCCGATAACACCCCTAGTTACATATATCAAAAGCAGTGGTAAAATGAAAAACTAGCATTTTTCTCTCAGAATATGCCAAAGTCACATTTTCACCTCTTTTACATATTCGATTTTATCAATCTTTTACACCACCACCTTGAAAATCATCGAAAATCATCATCCAACAGTACCAAATCTAAGAAAATCAAAAATCATTTTAAACTATATGGTTTATGGCGCTTTACGTGGGTACTATGCTATACTCACTTAAGGTTAAAAATAATCATTTATAGGTGCTCAAATTATTTGGTGTTTGAAAACATAAAAAATTGCTCGCTAAAAAATTTAATTATACTGGTACCCACCGTCGTAGCTCTGCACAATGTGCGAAGATTTTAGACGTAAGAAAAACGACATTTTGGTGTTTAATTTGAGAATATAAAATTGACTCGTAGAAAGCATCATCACAACTTCTTAATGTCCCTCAACTTACTAAATAATACATAACGAGGTTTTAAGCCCGCGCTTCGCAGCGGGGCGTTTTAGTCGGGGCGTGCTGCACAATCCGTTGTCGCTGCAACTGTGAAAGCGACAACGAATTCAAGCGGTTAAACCCACATTAATACATAACAAACAAACGGACCAGGTGTTGCAACCATGCCCCTAGTTAAACATTGGTATATGTACATCACATTTACATCCAAGCTTCTCTTTTTGCAAGTATATTTGACACACTAAAGGATTACAATGAGAAAAAATCAGGAGTTCGGACAAAAGTATTCTGGGCTGGGCAAACCCCACTGTTCGACTGAAACCAACTACTGTATGCCGTTGCTACAAACTTTTATAACTTAACAACTAACCTGGAAATTTTTTACAACTGTTCATTTTTAGAACCCGAAATCTATCTTGGGTTTTCCACAAAGATGTTCCTCTGTGTCCATTGAAAAAAAAACAAAATGGAGACGAACCAATATGTCCCCTTGGGGTGCTTCCTTCACTTTGATTAAAGGCGTAATCGTCATGATCTTTGTAGTAGTCTCCTTTGACACCTGTAAAAAAATTATGGAAGAAATCAATTCACTGAAACTACATCGTATTTGTTGGATTCCATAAAGATCTAACCCCGCTTTGTATTGATCCATTTACCTGATAGATTTTTTGAAGAAAATATTTTTCAATAAGTTTTAAAAGCTCTTCGAGTTTAAGTGTGCGACAAAAAATAAAAATAAACCCAACTTCCTTACTTTTTTTAACGTATGCCCTTTTTTACTTTTGGTTTTTTCTTTTGAACGTGTAAACTGGTCAAAATTGCTTAAAAATTCGATATCTTCGAGGCAGTTGATGTCTGCTGAGGTTGTTGAGAATCACGCTCATATCTTGCGCAAGCGATCGTCGTGGGTGCAAAAACAGCCAGGCTTGCTTGTAGACGTGCGCAAATCGGTTAACCAGATCGGTTCGGTTTGAGTCAAACAGGAACCAGTTTCGGTCAACACGGAGCCGAAACCGGTTTGCCCAAACCCTGAACCGGTTTGGAACCGGTTTGTTACCGGGTTGAGCCGAAACCGGTTTGCCGGTTTGGAACCGGTTCGGTTCCGGTTAACCACTAAAACTGGTTTTACCGGGTTTTTTTTTTTTTTTTTAATTTTTGGTGTTGTTATACTATAAACTGATTAACCTTCAACTTTTATTGAATACAAACCAT